>QANX01003252.1:12394-111280 GCA_003254975.1 Ochetophila trinervis
TTTTTTTTTTTTTTTTTTTTTTCTTTTTTTTCATGTTTGTCTCTCTTATGCGCCAATTTAAAAATAAAAAATAAAAGAAATTATGTTACAGTGCATATTGTTCTGATACATTTGGTAGCTAAGAGGTGCATCCATGTTTACATAAATATTTTTGTTCAAAACTAAATTGGACATGACTAATTTTATTATGGTTTCAGGTAAAACCTCTAATCTGGGTAGAAGCACAAGTTGAAAAGCATTCTAGAAGTCGTGTTGAAATTATGGTTAAAGTGAGGAGCCAGTACAAGGAGCGCAGGTGAGATTTTTCTTTCTTTTTCTTGTTTTCTTTTACCTAAAAGTTTGCATTCGTTCTGAAGTTCTGATAATAGAAATGAAAATGGAATTTGACTTCAGATTTCATATGATGTGTAACATCATTCTTGAGAATTGTTTTGTTCAGTACCAGACAGTGAATTCATCCCTTTTGTGTCAACTATATATTTAGGTTATTGGTGGCCATTCTTAGATTTGCAAAACGTTTAAGGAAGTAAAAAAATAACATTTTCCAGAGGTAATATCCTCCCTTCCATGTTGTGTTTGACTCCACTCTAAAGAATGGCTTAGGGCTCTAAGTAACAACTTATGATGGCCTAAGAAAACTACTTGATTTTATTACTAAGAATTCATCTGTGAGGGCTGTTATTATGATCTCTCACTGGAAGCTCCTTTTCTGGTATAGCAATGCGACAAATGTTTTCATTGAATTGCCTGTTCCTTCTGATGCGACAAATCCTAGCATCCGGACATCAATGGGGTCTGCTTCGTATGCTCCTGAAAGTGATGCCGTGGTCTGGAAAATAAAATCTTTTCCTGGTAATAAGGTACGATTTTGTTTAAGAGTTCCATATATTTGATTCATATGTGTTATCATGTTAGAGATTGGAAAGTCATTTTTTGTGCATTAAACTATGTAGGAATATATGTTGAGGGCTGAGTTTCTTCTTCCTAGTATAACTGCTGAAGATGCAGCTCCTGAGAGAAAAGCTCCTGTACGTGTCAAGTTTGAAATACCATATTTTACAGTCTCAGGAATTCAGGTATGTGTATACTAATATTTCTATATGCTTAAATGATACCTTTATTTTCTTTTTGGGAAATCATTTTGCTGCTTTTGCCTCCATTTAATGGAGACCTGTAAGAAGATTCTGGTGGCCTATTCTAGTTACTGAACATGAACCCATGTAACTAGGGAGACTAGTTTTGAAATCAAAATTTTCAGATAGATCATAGATGCTGTTGAACAAGCAGGATTGGGTCTAAATTTATAAAATGTAATAAATTTTTGAAGTAAGGAAGCAGTTGAGATATATCATGAAGGTCCCTTAACGGAATTGTTTATATGTTCTCTAAATCTGATTGTCTGTTGAGAGGGAGAGATCGGTAGAGGATGTGGAAATTGGAATACATTTGGATTGTGGTACAATCATTGTATGCACTATCGGAAGATATTTCGTGGTGCTATAGTTTATAAAGATAAAAAGTTATATGTTCCTTCGTGTGTAATATCAATCAAGACCCTGAAGTACTATTGGGATGAAAATATCTAGAAAGGGGATATACTTTCTGGCTCTGCCGTCATCTTTTTTAATGGAGTCTGTAGTGGACTACTTTTATGCTGGAATATGAAATCAATGTGGGCCAGCATTTGGCGTCCAATAGGGTGGTCTTGGACTCTCAATATGTCGGATGGTTAAATGGTAAAAAGGTTGATCACGATCCCTAAAGTGAGAGTGCCTTTAGGAGAGACCTTGCAGTCAACAGTCCTGGAATAATGTTGCTGTGCAAGATATTTAATATTTATATCACGCGGACACCACGAAAATCTTTATTTTTCTTTTACTTTTTAAAAAGAAAGTTTATCTAATAATTGTATATTTGGATTTCTCATTGCTTTTAAAAGCCTGTGGTGCGTGAATATGTTATATTCTAACTAGTTTTCAAATTTATTTATTTTTTTGTAGGTTCGGTATCTTAAAATCATAGAAAAAAGTGGATACCAGGCACTTCCATGGGTGAGATACATAACAATAGCAGGGGAGTATGAACTAAGACTAATGTAAAGGCAATTTCTGTTGCTTCTTTCAATCTCGTAAATATAAAAATATAAATATATATTATATTATATAATTGCATTCAACATGAGAAATTTCTTTCCAAAATTTTGGTATTACTAGTAATTCCCAATTTCTGGTGATTTTTTTTTTTTTTTTCAATACTCTGCCTTAGTGGCTACCAAGCCAACAAGTTTTATTCAATTAAACTTTGTGAGAAATTTTATAATTTTGTCACTTTCTTCGAAAGAGTCTGAACACATTTATTTTTATTTATTTATTTATATGTCTTGCCCTTCGAGAATGAAATTTGATGTATTAATGACAACGCTTCAAACAAAATATTTATTTTTCCATCAAACACATTTTTAGAGAATCTAGTAGTGTGGCTGATAGTATTGGTAGGATGAGTTATGATTTGAGTTTGGGTTTTCATGTTGTGGAAATATCTCCTAAGGGAGTAGAACAATGTTTTAGTTTGATTGTAAGAGAAGGTTTTCTTCCAAATACATTAATGGCTGAATAAATAGATACTTATTAGTGGCTGAATAAATTCTTATTAGTGGTTACTCGATTATTTGCACGCTGTCCATAATGAATAAAATTTTAATAAAGAAATAAAAGTTGATATATAGACAATTTTTTATGGTGCTACATCTTTGGTCATTGGGCCGCATTGCCACTATTGAAATGGTGGCCCCTGCTACCAAGCTATACTCTCACGAGCTACACATTTACTGGAAAAATAAATTCAGTTGGTTCGATAATTTGACTGTCATGATTCTAAAATTTCTTTATCTTTATTTTTGTCTTCTTTCGTTTAATTGTTACATTTTTTTTGGGTAAATTAATTGTTGCAATGTTAAATAAAGGGTTTTTTTGGCACCATTGCATTTTGTACTTTTAGTTTCGATCTCTTAAATGTCACGTGCAATATATATGACCAATATTTTTTTATAATTTGAAATGTAAAATAGGCATTTTATCATTTTTTTTTCAAATTATAATGTTTTTGCACCATTGTTTTTAAAATTTTGTGCAAATTTACAAATTGTCATTTTGTATTTTATATTTAGCATTTTGCTTTTAAATTTAGCAAACATTGACGGCATCAATCTCAATCTTCAATCTCGTTAATTTTGCTAAGTTAAATGACGTACATGACCCATATTTTATTATAATATAAAGTGTAAAATAAAGATTTTATTATCATCTTCTATTTAATTATATATATAAATAATTATCATATCCAAACCAATTTCATTTTCAATCAACACATTTCAAAACCACAATTGCATTGTGGACGAAAAATGTGCATTAGTTAGCGAGCCATAATAGAATTGTAGTGAGATACGATAATTTATATGTATAATTAGGAGAAAGATAATGATGAAATATCAGTTTTACCTTTCAAATAATATAAAAATATGAGTTATGTGCATTTTACATGCCCCTTAACAAAGCAAAACTAACAGGGCTAAAACCAATGATGCCAATGTTTGTTAAGTTGATAGAGCGATAGAGCAGAGGTACTAAATATAAAGTATTATGGATTTTGCAAATCTGTGCAAAATTCAGAGGTCAATAGTACAAAAATTCTATAATTAGAAAAAAAAATAATGATAAAATATTTATTCTAATTTTTAAATTATAAAAAAAATATTGTTTGTATGCATTGCATATATCATTTAATGGTACAAAATTAACAAGACTGAAGACTAAGACTTGTATTGTCAATATCTGTTAAGTTCAAAAAGCATAAATGTTAAATATTAAATATATAAATCAATTTACAAATCCATATAAAATTTAAAATAGAATAGTGCTAAAAACCTTTAAAAAAGTAAGCACACCAAAATTTTAGTCCAACCAATATTCGTTGTACATTTTCCTAAACACGAGAAAATTGTGGAACGAAAGCATGATTTTATTACTTTTAAATATAGAAATTGTGCGCCAAACAGTGTTAAGGTTAGTCTGGAGTTGTCCCCTTTGCCCTATTTTCCTTTTAGTAAATTTTCACTTGTTGGAATGTAAGTGTGCCATTTTTTTTATTGGTTCTCCGGGTTGGAGATTTTTTCTTCTTTTTTTTGGGGTAAATTCCGGATTAGATGTTGGTTTTCTGACTTTTGTCCAAGTTGCTTCTCTTATAAAGAACCCTTCTACAATTCTCCATCATTTACAAATTTGATTTTTATAATTAAGTACATTTTACCAATTACTTTGTATGGTTTTATCTTTTCTGCTATAAATAATTTTTAAACCATATGATTTTATGCCAAAATAGTATTATTTATTCAAACTATGTAGTGTTGTTTACTAGAGAGATGTTATAAACCATGTAACTTCTCCTAAAAGATTAACGATTTAAACAATTTATTCTTTTTACTCTATTAAGAGACACACACATCATATAGTTTCTTTTTTTTTTTTTTTCCATTACAATATTTATAAAATATTTATTTCGAATTAAAATACTTATAGGGTTGGAATAAAAAATAAATAAAAATAAAAACATGCCTATTTCAGGTTGGAGACGAGTTATTACGAGTTAAGTATGCCGATAAATTTTGAGAAGGATTAAAGTATTTAAAATTTAATTTCTCACATCCGATAGTATTTATATTGAAAATAAAAACAATTTATTGTTTTTTACTCTATTAAGAGACGCATTGTGTATAAACCATCACATGAAAAGATGTAAAAAGATTCTTATCTATTCAAACAATTTATTATTATTTACTCAATTAAGACACACGTTATATTCTCATAGATTGAAACAATTTAGTGTCGTTTGCGATAAACTATCGTTTTAATATATTTTTTATTAATTCAATCAAGAGGCGCTATATGAATTATCACAAAAATTGATATAAACGATGTGATTTCATTTGAAAATATTATCTATTCAAACATAGTATTGTTTACTCAATTGAGAGAGATGTTATAAACCATGCGACTTCGTGTGAAAGATTATCCATTCAAACAATTTATTTTTAACTCAAATAAAAGAGACGCTATATATAAACTATGTTACTTCGCGTGAAAATATTTTTATTTAGTGTCATTTGCAATAAATTATTGTTTTAATATTTTTAGTGTCATTTGCAATAAATTATTTTTTTAGTGTTTTTTTTATTAATTCAACTAAGAGACCTTATATGAACCATGTGAATTATTGTAGCAATAAAATATAACAAATTTGATTTTATATATTTCAAATATATTATGCATTTATTTAGTAAAATATTATTTTTTAGTATTTTAAGTTTAAATGTTAGTTTTGATTAGGAAACTAGAAGATATTATCTTATTTATTTTGATTTATTAGTGATTAATTANAGTGCTAATTACTTGAAATTAGGATATCTTTTCTCTTTTTTATTATTTTATTCTAATTAGAATTTTATTATATTGTCATATATAGACGGAATATAAGGATGTAAAATGGGGTTAATTATGAATAATATTTTGAGTTTTTATCAATTTTTTGATATTATGCATATTTAACAAGCCTTTGATTTTTATTTTTGGATTATTAAGCAACGAATCAACAAAGATTATATTATAGTTGTATTTTTTTGAGATATTTTTCTTTCTATGCTTTTGTATTGTATCAGTTGGTATCAAAGCCAGATTGACATTCTATGCGGCATAAAAAATAGCTTTTTCATAAATAAAAAAAGTATTTTTTTCAAAAACGTCTCCATCGTTGATTTTGAATATGATCCAATTTTCGTCGAGAACCGCAGTGGAGAAAATAATTTTCATTTAATATTAGATTTCTTACAATTAACATTTATTGTTTGAAAATTTAAAATAATTTTGTCATTTTGGAGACCTATATGAACTTTGACCATCAAAGTTTCAAAAGTTTTCAATTAGCAAGTCAAATTTCAATAAAATTGAAATATTTCAAATAACTTTTTATTTGGAATGAAATATTTCAATTTTAATATTTGGAAGAGGAAGAATGATGTAGCATAAAATATAGTATATGTGTTTCACATATAATATATTTATTTATAGTAAAATTATTTGTTAGAACTAGGAGGTATTATATTATTTATTTTGATTTATTAGTGGTTAGTTTTCTCAATTTGTATTAATTTTTTAGTATTCGAATCAACAAGTCATATTATTCGTGAGTGAATCAATGTAGATTAACACCTGAGGGTGTAACTCAGTAGTAGGAGCGAGACAAATCATTATATCTGCAAATACGAGAGTTGTGGTTCGATCATTGGTAGCCTTATATGGACTCAGATGCTGCTCTGTGGAAATGAGTTTCCAGCGACATTGGCTCTCATTGCAGACTCCTACTAAATAAAAAAGAAACATGAATGAATCTGCTCTCTAAATATATCATGGGTCTATGAAAAAAAAGAATCAATGTAGATTAGATCCACGTGGAAAAGATTGGTTCAAATTTAAATAAATTTTAATTTCTCCATCGGTGTTATCGCCAGCTTCTACTATAAATACAATCGACCTTTCATATCAAAATGCACAGAAAAATTTTCATTTCATTTTCAAACTTTTGTTAAAATGTTTGAAGATTTTGATCCCGGGTGGGAGTTAGAATCACCTCGGGAATGCTCAGTTTCTCATGAAAATGGGTGGTACGGGAAAAGAGACCATGAAGAGGGATGTTCTGCAGTTCAATTAGAACTGTTTATGAACTTAGACCTCTCATTGGCATCCCAAGTAATTCTTTCTTAGCTTCTTCTTTTTCTTTCTTTTGTGTTAAATTGATTAAATTTTATACCAGTTATATTCTTTAGTTTATATGCAAGAAAAGTAAATAAAACTTCTATTAGTATCAAAATTATTTTTAAAGGTCTCTTATTCTTTTAACCAAGTCCAGATTGGATTTTCCTTTCAACAAAGCTCAAATCCAATCCTGTTTTTCTATTCTTTTCAAATTTCGTTTTGCTGAATATGCTATTCCCATTAGTTTGTTGCCACAGTGACAAATAGTTAAACTCATTTTTTAAAAATTAAAATCTGTGTGCTACATCATCATCTAATATGCTAAATAGCATACTAGATCATTACTATATATATATATATATATATATATATATAATTGGCTGAAAAGTGAATGTTTTTCTGTTTGTTTTGTAGCCATTTTCTCCTGGATGTGGCTGTCTTGCAATTGAGCTGCAAGTGATAACTTTTCTCTTCAAATCCACAACCTAAATCGCATCAACTTTAGGTAATTATGAGTTACTGCTTCTGAAATTTTGATTATCTATGACATACTTTGTAATGTATTGTTGTAAAAGGTGTGTAGAGTTGCAAACATAAAGATGTATAGTCATACAAATTTTACAAACCAAAACAATATTGATCATTGGTTTTATTAATTTTGGTGCATTTTCATTTATACCATAAGGTTTTTTAAATTCGCATATATAAAATTTTGATTTGAACTTGCTCATCAGGTTGCGGTGATCTTCGAGGAGGAGTGCTCCATACAAATTCAGGATTTGAGTGAAGAATTCTTGCGGTGCAAGTTCGAAAATCACTGAATATTGGATGGATTACTCTGTCTCTTTTGAGCTTTCCATGTGGAATTGAACGATTGAGTTGAGAGGAAGATGATCAATAAGCTTTTAGTTTTTCATTTTATTGATTTGGTTCCCTCCTCAAGTTAATTCTAAACTGGAAGACTCTGAAGCTGCACCGAAGCACAGTTCTATGATGCACAAAAGAGCATCGGTGTTGATTTTTAATTACCTCCATGAATTTATCATGAATTACATGATGTTCTTATTGAGACAAATTAATGTGATTAAATAAAAGTGCTAATTACTTGACTTTTCTACTTTGCAAATGATGACGACAGGAAAGAAGTTCGAGAATTGTGTGGAATTTATTTGTCAATAATTAAGATTTGTTTAACTCTTAGATCTTATGGCATTGTTGGAAATTGATGTGTGTTTTAAGTTATTTAATCTCTCACAATGTTAAATTTTGATAGCCCTTCGTACGTGTATGAAGTATTCATAGTTATTATTACCAAAAAGTGTAAATGCACATGAGTTTCGTTATCCTTTTACGTTATTTAATATCTCCCTATGTTTAATTAAAAGAAATAAAAAAAAAAAAACAAAACAACAACAACTTGATAAATGAATTTCTAGTCCTGATATTAAGACGTTTCACTCAATTGTAGTAATTTTGCAAATGATTTACTCAATTTTTGTATTTTATGAATGATTCACAGGAAAAGATTTATTTAAGTACTCATAATCCGATCGGATCAATATTGAAAGCTTATAGTAATGTTTAATTTCCAAAATAATTAAGGTGGTGTGAACTAATCATTGTTATTAAGTCAAGTGTAACCCTTTTTTCTATTTCTGATAGTTAAAAATAATTCAAATGATTTCACGTGAAAAAAAGAAAAAGAAAAAAAAAGTTATTTTTTTGGTGAAAAAAAAGAAGTTATTTGCTGATGATAATAAGAGCGCAAAACTGATAGTGCCAATATATTACAAGAGAATTGTTTAGCTATTAATATTTTGTGACACATCAGAAAGCTTATTAGAAAGTTTAATTTAAAAAACTAAAAACAAAAAAAAAAAACAAAACAAAACATTGGTGTGTAAATCGTTTATTAAGATAAGTGTAATTCATGTTTTCCTTGAGTTTAAATTGAACTTTAAAATTGATTCATGTTTAGTTCACATGAAAAGATTCATTGAACTTCTAATCTTTGAACACTAATAGATTATTATTACTATTTTTAAATTTGTTTTTACATATTTAGTTTCAAAATACTTTAACACGTGAATTACTAATATTTGTCATCAAGATAACAATAATTCATATTTTTCTCGAATTTTTCATTTTACAACTAATTTAGTGATGGCAATGGGGTCATAATTTTTTTTTTACATAATATATATATATATAAATAATACAAACATATTAAAAAAATATAATATTTATAAAACATAAATTTAAATAAAAGTATGTCTATATATATTTAAATACAACAAAATATATTAAAATATTATTATATATATATATATGTAGAACGGGTACAGGGCAGGGAATACAATCCTCCTCCTCGACCCGTTTTCTAGGATGAGCACTGTTTGATTTGGGCAGTTTTTCTATAAAAATTGAAACCAACCCATCAAAACCACTCAAACCAATCTATTCATGAACGATTTTGTTTAGTTTGGTTGAACACTTTGGTTTAGTTGAACAGTTTAGACTTAAGCCCATTCGTTATTGTTACAGGTTTATTACCCATTTTTCATTGCACCTCCATTTGTATATCATAAATTACAAATCAACTAAAAGTTAAATAATATAGTTATTAATTAAACATCAATTCAATTATTTATCTAAATATTATAGTCCAAACTCCATTTAAAATATAAACTAATGATTCATCATTTAATTTTAAAATTTAAACTTAATTTAATAATATAGTTCAAGCTCCAAAGTCTAAACTAATTTCAATATTACAGTACTAAGTTCAACCTAAAAATATTACAATTCAAAGTTCAAATTAAAAATATTACAATGCAAACTAAAAACTGCATAACACATTCAAACATAAATAAAATATTTATCATTAGTAATAAAACATATAAAAAATATATTATATATTAGTCGGCAGTTTAAGTTGGTTTGATCTGAAAATCATCAAAATTGCAAATCAAATCGTTAGTTATAGTTTTTTTTACATAACAAACTTTTCCAAACTGTTTATCTTCTACAGACTGAAGCAAACCGAATTAAAAACAACAGTTTGATTCAGTTTGAACCATTTAGTTTAGATTTTTGTCCCCCAATTGGATTTTTGCCTTTTATATGGAAATTGATACATGGTCTTTGGGCTTTCGTTGTGAATTATTTGTTACTAAAACCTGAACAGAGCTTGGTCCAAATTACATCATGGGTCAATGGACCAGGTCGTCTAACCAACATTTTTATTTTATTTTTATACATCTATAAATATTTTATAAATCCTTTATTATTATTATTTGAACTTTTAAGCATGAGTTGAAAAAATACACAATAATTTTTATTTTTTTTATTATTTAAGGGGAAGGATCAAACACAACACAAAGTAATTTGGGCTCATGACATCGTGTCATGACAAATAGATCCGGATCTTCTGTTTCATTAAGAGTGTGCTAATCTTGATCTCCATAACATTCAAGGCTATATCGTTTTAAAATTTTTGCTGAAGCTTATTTACCAATAGTTTTTCATGGATGTGTAGCATCTCTCCCATTTCCCAAAGTCCCTCTAACTCCTACCACCACTATAGAACAGCAGATGGCCATGTAAAGCAAGATTAATTGTTAGGTAGTTTTGGATTTTCAACAATTAAGCAAGCTTTTTGTGGTTTGGGAGCTTTCTGTGACATTGTTAGAGAGGATATACTTTTAATATGGCATAGGTTGGGCCGAGAGGGGTAAATTTTTTGAAATGACATTGCATTGAGTGATTGGTGAAAAAGAGATGAGGATACCCAAATCAAACACAAACAATTCAATTGGCATCCAAGGTCGGACGACAAGACGTCTAGAAAAAAAAAAGAAAAAAAAAAAAGTATGAAACAGCTTGTCGTTTTCTCACCATTGCTTATTTGTAGCTCATCTTTTTAGGATTTTTAATTTATTTTAAAAAAATAGAAATCAATGACTTTTTTACTCATGATGTATACTTGATGTGGTATGTCTGATATTATATGGTATTCGTGTTAAAATATTTTTATATAAATCTGATTTCATAGATAAATTTAAATTTTTAAAAATTAGAATTTATAAAGTCCAGTTAAATTGCTCATATAAATAAATAAATAAACCTATAATAAAAAAATATATCATTAATTAGAAAGGACGTTATAAATTAATTAGATTATGAATAAACATTAATGTTGTAAATTTTTTTTTTTTTTTTTTTTCAGTGCCCTCCCATCCCCCCTAACCCATCTGCTGGCAAAAATCTGAACGGTCATGGTTGGACCAGTGACAGCCTCTTCAAAAATGCTCTGAAATTGTCGTCCCTATCCAACATGCTTATCCTCACATACTTTGGTCCCACCCCAAAATGTCGTCCTCCTCTGGTCAGAATCTTATGGCCTCGAAGAAAACTTTCACAATCTTGCAATTCTTTCTCGCATTTCAGCCACGCAAAAGCTACATCAACAAGGTACAAAAAAAAAAAAATTAGAAAACAAATAATGGGTTGGTGTTATTTTATCAAATGTTTGATAAAAAACAAGATAAAAATGCAGGGCAAGTGATTGACAATGTTTGTTTTTGTTTAGTTACCAGGTCGAGGCTCCAAAACCTGGTCATGATAGTGGCAGAATTGAGGCGAGAAATGAGGCAGACTGAAAACGGTGCTGGAGTTGACAACCTCCCTGAGTTGTTGCCACCTCTGCGCCATGACACGGTGGCTGAACTCGAAGAAAGATTCGCTGTGCTCCGAGCTGCTGCTTCCGGTTTTCTCGCAGCTGTCCGCTGCCACTTTCAAAACCTTAGCTGCTCGGAGCTGTGAATCTTTCGAAACGCCAATGGTGTTGAGCTCTATGAACTTTGTCATTTTTTTGGCCACTTCAGGATCTTTCACTAGAGCCCACCTGAAAGGTACGTATACACAAGTTTCATGCTAAGCACCCCTGGCATCCAATTACATGTAATTCACTGGATATATATACTTTATGTACACAAGTTTCATGCTAAGCACCATCCCATTACATGTAATTCATTGAATATACATATATATGTATATCCTGAATTATATGTAACCGAGTGTTATGCTAAGCGACACCGCACATTATAATAAAATCTTATAAATGTATATGTATGTTGATCTTAATTCTGATTTCTATGATCATGATGATTATCAGCATACCCGATGCGTGTGCCTGCGTGTCCGGTGGTTTTCGACACGGTGAAGAGGGACATGTCATTATCAGCAGGGGTGGAAATGGGTGTGTATTGTGGCCAGTAATAAGCAAGGTCATGAATCAATATGCCACCGGTTTTATTCACCATGGAGTGCCTGACAAAGCCATCTGGGTTGTTTGGGGAGGTAACAAGCTCTATATATGGACCGTCTTCGTTGAAGCTTCGAGCGTCTCCGGCCCATTTATATAGACCAGACTTTAAGCAATCGGTCATGGAAGGGTACGACTGCAAACAAAAATTTTGTGTCACAGTATTGAAATCAGCTTGTAACGAAACCATCTGAAGATGACACATTATGCAACCGCAATGCCAATTGCCACAGAGTTCGATTTCATGGGTGATTGATTTAAACATATTGCACTCGAAACTCTATTTAGTTTTGTTTTATTTTTGTTGCTTAATTTAGCTACTTAGTTAAAGATTTCACATTTCTTTATTATTAATTTGCTTAATTAAAATGCAGTGTTCTCCATGAATTCACGTAGGTGGTACTAGAAGAGAGGCAAAAGAGACAGATGGGTTTGGTGGAGACCATGAAGAGAGGGAACATATTAGGATGGAGTAAGTCAAAGTTTACACACACAACAAATGGACCAAATGGGGGGATCAGTAAGCGACCGACGGACAAGGTAAAAAAATATATATAATTGCCATGTTGTTTAAATGATTTTTTGGCCTTGTTTTTCTCAATAGAGAATTAATGATTTGTTCCCCCAAAATAAAAAATAAATAAATAAAGACCAATTTATTAGTTTATTAATCAAAACCCAAAAAGACCAAAAGCCCAAAAAGTATGTGTGCGCGGAGGAAATCTGACCTGAAGATCTATATGTTTATGGCGCTAGAATCAATTAGACCACCCTTCATCTTAATTAGTCCTAATTTTATATGATTAATTAATAGAAGTGGAATTTATTCTTTTTTAGATGGAAACAAAAGCCACCAAAAAAATATCATATGTTATTTGTCATATTGCATGAGAATTTGAGAAAAGTGAAGTGAAACAGAATGACGCAACCAATGCTATAAAACAAAAACAAAAACAAAACAAAACAAAACAAAAAAGTGGTCAGCTTTATTAAAAGCGTGTCCACCATGTTTAAGTGATTAAAACTACTAGACAAATATATGTATAACATTTGGTTGTTTTAATCATTATAATGCATTTGACTTTGCAGGGATTTGGTAGCAAGCATACCATAAATCATTCCTTCCTATATATGTATATATAGTAATTTAGCAAATAAATATTCTGAAACTTGAAAGCCATAAAAACATTAAACTTTTTTTCTTTTTTTTTTTCCACACTCAAAACAAACAGGTTCAAACATTTAGAAGACAGTGCAGAAGAAAAAGAAGATGAAAATTTTGAGAAACTCACCGAGTAGTAAGGAGCAGCAGAAACTACACTCATGGGTTGGGAAGCATTAGTTGGTGAAAGAGCAAAAAGTGCAGCCAAATAGAGCTGAGACGAACCAGTCCCAACCACAATATGTCTACCATCTGTCTCAGCATTACCTACTACTTTGTGCAACCTCACCACTTGCTTTCCAAACTCAGGCTCTAAAAACCAGCACAGGTTTTTCACATCTGAGAAGTAACTCATAGACTGCCATCCAGGGATAACAATGGTGGTTTTCTCTCCCATTTGTTTCCAATACTTTTCGTACATTGTTGGGTCTCCACTGCATTAACCAAAAAATATCAGAAAGGTTTTTGACTGGAAATGGGATTGTACACATGGAGGTAGGTATAGGACAGGCTTGCAAGTGTTTGATGCTGGTTTTTTGTTTTTCTGTGGGACCCTTTGTTTTCTTTAATCAGCAGATCAATGATTAGACGTTTGCATATCTTACAATTTTTTTTTATGAAATTTGCATATCTTACATCAGATCAACATCTTCAACATGTGTCATGTGATTAAAACTTAGAGATGGGTTTGTGATATTTTGCTGGACCCACTTCGTGGTAGATCCAGACAATCCCACTTTTTGGCATGAAAGTGGGAGTTTTATTTTTTTTCATATATTTTCATTTTTTTTTGGTAAATTTTCATATATTTTCATTACTCTTTCATAAAAGCCTTTTTCACAATCTGGGGCGGCCAAAAAGTTTTCTTTTACAGAGCTTGGACAACACACGGCGCACAAAGTCTTTTGAATCTTTCCAAAAGCCATGAACACAGAAGAGGAGAAGAGAAGAGGAAAAGGAGGTTATCATGCATTGTAGACTGTAGAGAAAATAAAATAAAAAACAAAAACAAAAGTCACACCACCCCCCACAAACTTATATATGTACAAATTCACAGACCCATTAGTGCCTAGTGCTAACATGCACCTTGGGTTTCTCTATTGTAAGTATCTAATTATTTTTTATGTGAGGAGTTTGAGGTCCACAACTATGGTACGCAATGATGGTGTTCGGTCAAATGCCAATAAGAACCACCCATGGTGCAATATATGCTTAGAATCTTAAGCACTAGCACCTGTTCAACCCTTCAACTCGGGAACAGAGAAATGACAAAAAAAGTCATCAAGTACGAAGAGAGGAGGGTAGGGTGTTTTTTCCAACTCCTAACATACACCATGGAAAATCATAACCAACACCAAAACAAAAGGTCCTGTCTTTTTCTACTCCGAAAGAATATCATAACCATCACAGTTGACTGGGAATTGGGAAAAATGTAAGCCCCATTGCGCACGTTAGGGAATACCCTACCCTCCTAGAGTCAGCAAAGTGAAGAACAAACAAGGAAAAATAAATAATAAATAAACCAAGTAGAGGAAAAAAAAAATTTGGGTTATTGATTGGAGGTTTGGGCAAATATCAGTGACATCGTGTGAGGTTTTTCTGACATACTATTGAAACCCCTCTTAGATTTTGAGCTGCCATCACTGCTTACCCAACTTGGCACATGCCAGAATAGTAAGAAATTTGTTTTTGGAACTTAGAGCGACAGTTATTTTATACCCTTGGTTTCGGGGGAAAAAAAATTGATAATAAAAAAATCACTTTGAGCAAAAATGATGAGAGAATAGTGACTTCCTTACCACCTCAAAAGGGTAAAAACAGCCTGACATTATTGACAGGGTCGTGGATAATCAGCAAAGCTCATTTGAGGTCAGTGACAAATTTCAGAAACGCTCAAATGGAGGTAATTAGAAATTAATAAAGATTTGAGTGTGTTTATTGAACTTACTGGTCCAAGTTGATAATTCTTTCCCCGCCGTCTTCAACCTCTGAAAGACTAGTAGCTGAAGAAGGGGAAGTTGACAAAGACTGAATGGTTCTCTGGTTTACATCAGCTTCTTTTTCAGACCCACTGTCCGCCATTAAAGAAGCTCTCTGTTTCTCAGTAGTGAAGCCAGAAGGCACCTGCTTTTCACTTTCGTAAAAGACCCTCAAAATTAAACTCACATTCAGAGCTAGAGACAGTACAAACAAGTTTTTTAATGAGAAAATAGTGGTAATCTTAGACATAATGCAAAGAGTAAGAAAGAAAACAGAGGAAAAGCTTTGAGAGCAGAGTAGCTGAGGAAACAGAGTAAGCGAAAACTACTACTTTGAAAGCTTTACTCAGTGAATGCGAAAAGATGAAGAACAAAACTGGGGATTTATAGCAAAACCCAGAAGATGAAAACAAAAATTTCGACTGCCAAATGGATGGTGGAAAGTCAGTAAATGCATGCAAAACGGGTTTGGTTCGGAGTGATTCGGATTGAAGTGTTTATGGTTGCATAAATCGATGAAACTGAAGAAAAACTTTCCTGATTAAAGAAACCAGATTTTGGAAGATTTTTGAAGATGTTTAGGCAAATTTGGAAGGAAACTGAAAACCCAGAAGAAAAATGAAAACGAATGGTTGAAAATTCTCAGCTTTTCTTAGGGATTCTAGAGCCTCTCTATGCATGTAGGTTCAGGGGTTATTGTGTTCCTGAATTCTAGCCATCTAACTCTGATAATGTAAAACTTTTTAGTAACAAAAATGTTCCATTTATTATTCGGATAGACATTAGAAACAACAAAAATCAGATATTAGTAGATTTAGTATAAATAAGTACTTTTTTGAAATATTAAATACTACCACCATGTTATCTCAAAAGCTCTGTTTTCATTCACAAAAATAAAAAATAAAAATAAAAAAAAGTTCTGTTTTCTTTTCTTTTTTTAGATTCAGAGAAATGCTAAAGAATCATTCTAATATTGCATTGTGACGGTAGGAAAAAATAATTTAAAGAAAAAATAAAATAAAACTTGTTTTATGAGATTGTGGGTGAGAGGCTAAAATGGTTGAAGTGGGTTTGTTTGTAGCATCCTCGGAGACACGTCCGACAGGAGATTTTCTCAGGAATCAAGAAATCCCAATACGATTTTTCCAGGAAAATCGCCGTTTTCCGATGCTAGATCTCGAAAACAATAGAGACCCTCTAAAAGAGTAGATTCACTGTTTCATTTTAACAAAACATATATACATATAAAAAAAAATATTGTAATACATATAGAAGTACGAGATAAAAAGGGATGCCAAGAAAAAGCTGCTCTGGCTAGTGGCTACAGGCTCTGTTTGCAATTTTTGTTTTTTTCCTTTTTCTCTGCTTTTTTCTTTCCGTTGAAATTTCAGCTTTTTTCTGAATATTAATTTTAAGGTATTTTTATATTCAAACTCTTTTTTCATGGAATAAATCTTAATTGATTTGAGCCGTAAACAAACTGAGTTTTGATTTGAACTGGGAACTAAAGAAGTTAGAGATAGTGACTAGTTAGAGAGACTCATAATTTTTTATGACTTTTAAGTTGTTCTTGGCTGCTTCCTCTGAAAAGCTATTTGGTGCTTTCTTTCAATTTCTTTTAGTAATTTTCATTGTTTAATTGCATATTATTATATTTGTTTGACAATCTTTCCTTTTAAATATTGTTTATAGTTGTGCTATTAAATCAACTTATGCCATCTCATTAAACATTTATGTATTCACCATTTTAAAAATTTATTAACTTGGGTATTTTGTATAAATATAACTATAATTAGGAAAAGGAAAATTATTTATGAATATGTTTGTAGTAGACAAAAATAATTAAACCATTCTGGAAAAATCTCTCTCTCTCTCTCAAAATGTTCCAAATTATTTTGTCAGGTTTCTCAAGTTTCATTAAGATTTCTGATATGGAATTTTTCTGGTTTATGTTAACTTTGAGCCAGAGGAATCTATAAAACTCCCAACTGACAAACTTTTGCATTAATCAACTTTCTATTTCACCATCCATTTGTCAATTCGGAAATTTTTGTGTGCTTTTCTACCAATCTCCAATGGATGCTTCAGTTTAGAGCTCAATTCAATGAGAGAGAGTTCTCTAAATGGGGTTGCATACTCTGTTTTGTTCAATACTCTGTTTTTGTTGCTCTGTTTTTCTTTGAAAGGTATACTTCTCTAATTCTCTTTTGTAATTGTTATTCATCACATGCAAGATAAATTTAATAATTTATAACTTTATGAAACATCAAAACTAAAATATATGAATTATAATTGATCTTATAAAATATTGATTGAATGTATGATTAAATGTTTTATTGCACCATCTAATATGTATAATGGTTACATATAATTTTTTATTTTGGAAATGAGTATGACTCTTATTCAATGATAACTAAGCAAAAAAAGACTGAAAATATATTATTTGGATATACGTTGCTTACATTTAAACATCTGAGTGGATAACTACTATGCTCCCCATAAATTCTTGGATAATCAAAATTTAACCAAAAGGAAAGGGAAAAAAAATTGCCTTTAAAAATTTAATAATGCTATATGTATCAAAACATTTATGAAATGATACGTTTTAAAATAGTATTGATTATTATATTCATATATCTAAATATAAATAATTAAACTTTAAATGTATAAAAAAATTAAATATTATCATATATGCCACGTCATTTTAGTAAATAAATTTAGTGAATATTATAATATATATTACATTATTGTCAAAAAAATGTGGGGGAAAATTAAGGATCTAGAAGAAGTCCATGTTCTTAAAAAGAAATTGAGCTACTAGACCTAATTTATCCACTTCGCGTTACTATCAACAACATAAAGTTTAATAAAACATGGTTGGACCATGTTGCAATTAGTCATAATTAGTCAATACTTGGTCATGTACAGAGTACCAATGCGAACATGCTCTGAATTCAGCCAAGTGCAAACCATTTGGCATCACCTACCAAAACTTAATTTTCTGGGAATTATTTTTGAGTTGCAATGTCTCAATTATTATATGATCCTAAAAGACATAAATATATTCAATTAGGTTTTGGAAGTTACTTTAATCAACAAAGGAAGTCTTAATTCAACACATGACAGAGTTAGGTTTGGGATTGGACAAAACCAGCCCATGCTGTTAATAGCACAAGAATTGACTTTACGAAAAAAAAATAAAAAGTAAATTAAAAAATTGCTAGAAAGGTTTTGATCCATATAATTNAAAAAAAAAAAATTGCTAGAAAGGTTTTGATCCATATTATTATTAAATTCTTTTCATGGATTTTCTTACATATTTTATCTGAAAATGTTAAAATAATATGATATTTAGGTGTTTTTGGACAAACTATATGAAAGGGATAAAACACACAAATTCCTACAGTACAAAAAGCCTGGACCTCTTGCTGATTTTAGGTCCACAAACTCAGCAACGTGATAAAGAATACTTTGGCCTTCAAAACTCTAGGGGGACCATAATTTAATGATATTGAGAGCTCAGTCATGGTAATCTCCTCCAGAGGACTTGAAAACAAACCTTTTTGTTTATTCCACTTGGTTTTAGGTCCCAGCTTACTGCATTTGAAAATAACAATAATAATAACAACAACAATAATAACATAGTAATAAATAAATAAATTCTGGGACAATGGCCTTTCTCAAATTTCTGGGAAATTTTCGTTTAGCTCTGTGTTTCTTTTGGGGAGGAGAGGTTTATTGGTGCTAAAGGAAGGAGTAGGGACAGGTCTCTTCCAAATTGCTACACCAATGACAATGGCCAATTCTTTTAAGGCACCTACTGGGTAACTGACACGTGTCGTAAACGTCATGGACATGAAATTGAGTCACGACTTGAATTGAAAGTGAACATATTACTATACCAGGTTGTTTACTAACTTTTAATCTTTTTATCCCAGGCTGTCATTTTTTGGTTTTTTGTTTCTATTTTTAATTTTTTTAAAATAAAAATAAAAAATAAAAACGTGTTTGGTATTTTTTATTTTATTTTTCATAAAAACGTTTTTAAGATTTACATTAAAAAGTGAAAAGGCAAAACTTTTTTATTTCATTTTTTTTTTCTTTTGATCTTTTTAGAAGTCAAAAACAAAACGATTACCAAAAGAGTTTTTTTTTTTTAAATAAAAATAAATCAAAAACTATAAATAAAAAAACAATACATTATCAAATGATGACAGCGATAAAGCAAACTTAATAAAAGCCGACTAACCAATGATATATCATCTTACCATATCACTTGGTAAATATTTTGGTGTTAGTAGTATCATTGTATTAAATAGATCTGTATCCACAAACTTGCCTTGAAAATGATATTGAAATTTGGGCTTAATGCAACACTTTTTCTTCTAAGACCAGATCCAATTAGGGTTGTGAACTACAAAAATCTCTTTCCTAAATGCTATACCAAAACGTTTTTTTGGTACATCTGAAAGGTGTTTCCTGCTGAACTTTGTTGTTTTCGGGAAGCAATTCCAGTCAAGTCCTTGTTTTCAGTGACGACTCATGAGCATTTAGACTCCCATAATGGTGACTGAGAATCAATAATATTGGATGTGTAGTAACAAGGTTCATGGTTACTTCAATTATCAATAGTCATTTTGGTAAAAAGAAGGAAAAAAATAAAATAAAAATAGACAACTCGCTTTTCTGATTATAATCAGAATTGAGTCTTGGAATGAAACATGCCCCACTTCTTTCTTCTTGCAAATTTGAAGTGAAATACTCTGGTCAAATTGCACTTAAAATGCCTTTCTATCTCCACTCGTATATGATTGTGAATTTGGTAGCCAATTTTTTTTTTCCTTCAAAAAAATAAAAATAGCTTAATTTCCTATATCATCGTAAAAACCAGTAAAAAAATCATGGTAAAAACCAGTAAAAACAATATTGATCAGAATTTACATTCATATGCAACATATACATATATGAAAACGCAATTACAATTCCAACTTATAAAGCAACCACTAAAGGCATTGGAGGCAAGCATCAAACACAGTACTCTTTAGGATTGAAATTCTCCATTGTTCATCAGCTTATCCAGCACTACATTAAGATCCACCGACTGCCCTTTCTCAGTCATTTTCCTTACTGTTGCTCTCACCGTGTCTCTCCTGAATCCCATTGCTACAACATTGTCAATAACATCCTCAACCGGTATCCTGTTTCCAGTTCCACCAGAGCTTGATGCACTCTCCACATCAGAAGCCATCGGTAGAGCACGCGGTAAGATCTGGGCAGGTGGCAGTCGAGAGAAATTGCTTCCACTAGATGGGACAGAAGAATATAGTGGAAGTTGTGGGCGCTTCATTTCTGAACTGCCATAGTGTGACTGGGAAGGTAATTCAGTGTAAGAATAAGCATCATGCAAATTCGAATATCGACTTGGTTGCTTCGGATGGTAGTGGTCTGAAGATGGCCCCATTGAATATTGATCGTGAATCCTGTGGAACGATCCCAAATTATTTTGTTGGCTAGGAGGAGCCAAGCCAGGTACATTGGAGGTTCTCTGGATGCTTGGCGAGTAGCTTTGAGATGACATTGGCATGTAAGGCATTTCTCCCAAACCGTAAGCCATTGAACGTTGGGCTTGTGGATCAACAATGTTGGGACGTGGAAGCAGTTGAGGCAACTGCTGTAATTGTGGCGCTGGTGGAATCTGCTGCTCTGGTTGATAAGGTACTGCAGGTGGTGGCTGTGATTGCTGAGGTGGAGGCATATAGTATTGCTGATTATGTGTGGACTCTGAATTAAGCAAAGGTTGTGCATAATTAGATTCCATCTGTGAATGGTTCTGACGTAATTGGGCAGGAAACTGTGCTACTGTTGGTGTTGATGGCAGATTCTGGTGAGACAGAAATGGAGGAACATTAGTATGAGGAGAAGGAAACTGCTGTACAGAAACAACAGGAGTAGGATTTGATTGGTGGCTTTGATGGGGGACAGATGATGATATTCCTTGAGCCAAGTTAGTCTTAACATTGCTGTTCTTGTTTTCTGATTGCTCATGACCTTTTAACAACTGCAACTTTGCAGTTTGTAACTTAACCTCTGATATTTCTTGTTTATCTCTCAAATCCTGAACATCACCTTGAACCTGTAAAAAATTTCCCACAAAAGAAGAGGAAGTGAATCAGAGAGTTCCTATACTTGTCGAATTTACCTGCTCTAAAACAATGATAAAATTCACTATTTTCCTTCTTCTTTTGAAAGATATTAAACATCCACAATTTTGAAATTATCAAGAAACACCACAAGTGAGTTCTGGCTAAGACAGACATGCGTATATAATTATATATATATATATATATATATGACTGTCACTTTATACAGTAATAATTTTTATTATAACAAAGTTCGAAAATTGTATAAAACTTAATAAATATATCAATGCTCTGTGAGACAAATCTCATATTGGTGAAAGCATACCATATCTTCAGAGACAAATTTATAAACATAAGTGAGCGAAAGCCCGTAGATTACAATTGCTACTATCCTAGCAGTCTGTACAACTAATAAAAATATCCAGAGGTTTGCATTTCAGAATTAAATACCAGATATAAGTCCATTTATGCGAGGCTCCCTATACTTGGGAATCTTCATGGGCAGATGATAAAATTTATCCTTTCAAACTTATTTCTCAATGTTTTCTTAATACTTTAAAGTGGAGTTTCTTCACAGTATATCAACACAATAATAGCAAAACCAAAACCAACTTAACTTCTCTTTAATTATATGAAGGAGATAATGAAAAAATCAAAAATCAAAGCAACAATGGAGTGACTGAAATAAAACAAAAATATACCTCTCTCAAAATATTCTCTAGCTCCCTCAGTTTTCCTTCAGTCCTCCCGTAATGATTCTTGGTGGTATCCATCAAGTCTTCGATAGAATGCTCTATTTTTCGTGTTTTACTCTCCACTTGACATAAGCGCATGCTTAGACCCTCCACAGCTTGTAGCATAGTCTCAGTGTGCTCCTTCATTTTGCATTCAATCATAGAAATTAATGCCGAATCACCAAATGTTCCAATGTTCTTGCCACTAGCATTCACAAGATCAACCTGTTGAGTCACAAGGAAGTATTAACCACAAAGTATGCTAGCATCAATACACAAACATAAGTCAACAAACTAAACTTGGTACAGGGAGTCTCTTCTACTAGCTAAATCCAGATTCAAAAAAGTAACTTTCCAATTCAAATTACAATTTTTTTTAAAACGATAATAATCAAACAACAAAACCCACATACCCACTTATGCAAAATTCAGGGATTTCATACCAATTCATCAAATTGGCTATGCATAACTTCTTAGAAAATATGCAAATTCTACAGTTTTCTTTGTTTTTATATTGAATATTCTTTAGGAATTTATAACTTCGGGTCTAGAATTGGGATTAGATGGAATTAATGCCCCCAATATCTAAACAAAAAGAGTTTGGCACCTACAATCAATATTCAACTTCCCCAATTATAGTTCCAAAATCTAAATCCTTGCTATACTAGAATCAGCAAGAATGGATTTTTATTGAACAAAATAGAAAATTTCGCAAAAAAAAATTAAGAAAACCCAACCAAGAAATAATGCATACGGTGAAAGTGGAAAAAAAGCAAGTGGGACAAAACCTCTGGTCTTATTGGGTGGAAACGGAAGGTGGAATCTAAATCGTCTTTGATCAGTCCAGAGGAGTGAAGGTCATCTTCTTCTTGTCCATGAGGGTATGAGAGTTCGGAGAAATCGTCGCAGTAGGATCGAGAAAGTTCCATGATCTGCTTATCCATGAACTCCGACGATTTAATGGCATTTGTGTGGGTGGGGAACATTTTTTCCTACTGGATTCTGCTCTGCTTTCCGAGAAACCAAACAGAAGAGAAGCTTACAGCGAGAGAGACGATAAAACACATTCGGAAATGTGACTTGCAATTGAAGCAGAGAGTTTGGTTCTCTGCCTTTCCTCAACCGCAACTCCACAGTCCCACTGGGTCCCATGCTGACCAAATTACACGTGCTTGCGGGAGGTGTTAGTATCATAAAAATTCCGTGATGTTATCGGTCATTTAACTGCACACACACTCCAACTCAACCCATAAAAGAAAGAGAAAAAAGAACAAAAATAAAAATAAAAACAGTTTCATTTATTTCAAAAATAAAATTTTATTATGATATATGACAATTTGTAAATTGAAAAATATATTGTGTTTTAGAGTTTTTTAATTTTATTTTAGAACAATAAAATGGATTAACAAATTTATTGAAAAAAAAAAATAGGGGAAAGAAAATTGATAACATGAATACAACATTGAGAAAGATTATGGATTTCATAATTTAACTTTTTCCAAAATATTTTATTTTGGGTATAAATAACGAATTATTATATTCTTTGANTCGCCTATTTTGTTTGGCAGAATCAGACCTCTTTACTTTCAATTTCCAAATCTTAATTATACTTATCAATATCTCATCTTCTACTTCTTTTAGACTTGCTATTTTTTATTTTTTGACAGTTTGAAAAAATTATCTCAATCTTGTATAGCAGAAGCTGTCTAAACTTGAGTAGCAAGTGAACATCATAATGTTAGTCATATCATTTTCTATATTCTCTTTAAATTATATAATCTAGAGAAAATATATCATAGTTTTCTTCAATTTTTTTGGTTATGTTAGGAAAACTAATGACAGGATCTAATATTCCATTTATCATACTGTCTAAACTTGAGGTTATTGGTTTTCAATGAATATTCAATATATTAGTGATCTAGTTTATTTATTTTTTTAAGTTTTTTTTCCTAAATATATATTTTGTCTTGATCTCTAAGTTCTTCATTCATTGGGACCTGGTTTGATTTATCTCTACAGCACATCGATAATTGAGTCTCATCTAATTTAACCTCTTTTATGTAGTGCTGGTTAGTGAATGGATAGGAGTAATTACATCCTATTTAATTTTGTTTCTCTTTTAGATAACATTAATAACTTTCAAAAGAAATAGTTTTGTGTATAATCTACTGTTGTATATAAACGACATAAAATATGAGAACTTTTGATATGCAGTAACTCAGAGAGAGAAGATGCTACCTAAGGCAGAGGACATGGAGTCAATCATATTTTCTCTCTCAGATGTCAGAAGCCAGGAAGGTATATGTGTGTATATATATACACACATACTTAAATACATATATACATATACATATATATATGATGTGTGTATGTGGTTTCTGAGTATTAGCTGCTTTTTTTCTTTTCTATTTTCCCAATCAGATTATGTAACATGCATCTGTTTATCTTGTAATTGCAGAGACTGCCAGTAAGGAAGATATAAAAAAAAAACTCAGCAAAAGGACTGTGAGGTTGGATCTATGCTTTTATTGCTTTATGATTAACTCTAATTTAAGATTGTTTGTTTTAGTATTTTTCTGTTAAATAAAACGAAAACATGTTGATTTTACACTCTTTTCCATGACCAAAGCAACACAATGAAGACTATAAAAGAGTTTTGAAAGCTCAGTTTCTTTTTCTGGTGTGTCTCAACTGTATGTGCATATATGCATAACTAATTTTCACAAGCTCCCTCAGAGGCAGAACCCAAATGTGTTGCACTTTGCAGATTTGTAAAGGCAAGTATATAGCTTTCATATTCATAGTACAAGTAAAAAATGAAAGTTGCCATCATTGCCTAATTGTTATCAAATTAGAATGTATATTTAATCATATTTATGTGTTTGCTGTTATTCTTATTATCATGTTTGGTGTATTAATTTATTCTGTTAAGTTAAATTTCCAACTTTTCATCTGTGCTATCAATTACAGGTCCTTGCGGCTAATTTTGTTGCTTTGATATGGAATCTGTGCTATCAAAGTATAATTTTTTTTACTTTTTACTTGCTAGGTACTTAATTATTGCAATTTGTATCTCAGTTGCTACAGTAGGAGCATTGGATTTTGTCTGTTTTTTTTTTTTTTTTTTTAAATCTTATTATATGTGATACACTATACTTAGTGTACTTGTGTTAGAATTTGAATGTAAAAGATATTTTGTGACAATACAATATTATCAATTTTAATGTAAACTGAAATTTTAGTTGTGTCACAGATATGTAAATAAAAGTGAATTTTTGTATTAATTAGTACATATAGACATGATATTATAGCATGAAAACAATGTATAAGTGACGGCTGAGAACAGTAACAATTATATATTCGTGACAGAGAACCGTCACAAAACCGTCACAACAATATTTATGTTACGGCTGCAAACAGTGACAATTATATATCAGTGACAGAAACACGTCACACAGTTGTCACAAAAGAGTGTCGTTGGCAACACAAAATAAATTGGGCAACTGTGATGGGAATCCGTCACAAAGTCGTGACTAAGCCGCACAATTGTCACGGTTAGTTGGCTGTCACAATTAAGTAACAGTGACGGTTAGCCGTCACACTACTGTCACAAATGTCGTGATTGTGACAGAAAAGAATCCGACACTTAATCTTTACCGGCGGTGGCTCGCCAGAAATATATAATGGATTGGCATATAAGTGACGGATTTTTTCCGTCACTTAAACTACATTTTTTGTGACGATAAACAGTAAACGGTCACTGAAGAGAATTTGTGTCGGGGCTATTGCGAAAGCACTGTGAAGGGTTAGTTACCGTCACAGTTGGTGGATTGTGTGACGAATCCGTCACACATACTATACGTTGTGACGTATTTGCTTCCGTCACATAAAGCTCTATTTTTTTGTAGTGGAAAATGAAGACAACCAAAGCTTTAGTTCTATACTAAGTCTAGATACAACCAGTGGTGTTGATACAACTAAACAAGCTGATAGCACAAATGAATTAACACATGATGATCAACTTCATGGTGAGGAACCGCTGGCTAAATATCCAAATAATGCCAAACAAGAAGATATATCGATTGCTAGCTACTTCCCCTGTTGCTATGAATATTTACATATTCATTTATCATACCATAAACGATTTGCTTTTAGTCTAGATGGACTTTACAGCAAATGCTCAAAGCTATTGTTCAGAAAGCTTGGGCGATTTCTGTGACTGGGGTAATCTATTTTTCCGGATTATGTTCAAACTGAAGAATGTAAAGCAAACCTTACGAGATTGGAATATCTCTATTTACGGCAAATTTAAAAATTTCTATTGCGGATGCATAGACCGTGTGGATTTGGCCCAAGCCAAAATTTATAATCTTGGTTTTTTCAGATTTGTTTTAAAAAAAAAAATGAAATTGAAGTGAATGCGCATTTGGATAATTTATTGTTTCAATAGGAAATGGGTCATAAAGAAAAATGTCATGTTAAATGGCTAACTCAAAGTGATTGAAATATGGTGTTTTTTCATGCTCTTTTAAAAGTAATTTTAACGTATATTTTTTTGACTTGTGATAGATGGGTTTTCAATTTAATAAATATAATCCGATCACATGTTATTGAATACTTCAAGTCATTTTTTAATGAGGAACCGAATTCATAACTCCTAGACCTATAGCTTATACCATGTATAGTAACTCTTATGGTTTTCGATGTAACCAATCTTAATTTGACCGTGATGCCTTCGTATCTTGAAATCGAAACTATTATGTTCTCTATAGATCCGAATAGTGCTCCTAGCATTGGTGATTTTATTGGTTTATTTTTTCAAAAGTATTAGGATATTATTGATTCGGAAGTGGTTCTAATCTTAATTTGACCGTGATGCCTTCGTATCTTGAAATCGAAACTATTATGTTCTCTATAGATCCGAATAGTGCTCCTAGCATTGGTGATTTTATTGGTTTATTTTTTCAAAAGTATTAGGATATTATTGATTCGGAAGTGGTTCTAGCAGTTTAATTATTCTTCAACACGGGGAGGATTGCACATCGTTTGAATTTGAGTTTTGTGGTTCATCTACCTAAATCTCTAGAAGCTTCAAAAATCAAGGAGTACCGTATGATTGTTTTTAGTAATTTCTGTAGAAAATATCATAAAACTGCTTGCAAACTTATTGGCTCCTATTCTGGGTAAGATAGTATCTGAAAATCAATTGGTTTCTGGAAAACATGTCGAGGATTGTATGATTGTGGCTTTTTAATGCCACAATATGTTAAATAAGCTGGGTTTTGGAGGGAATATGACCTTAAAAGGGACATTTTCAAGGCTTTTGATTCAATTAGTTGGCAATTTATTTTGTTGGCTTTTTCTTGTTTTCGATTATGGGATAAATTTTGTTATTGGATTCAAATGACTTTCCAATTTTCCATGACCTCAATTTTTTAATGGTACTCCAAAGGGCTATTTTTGTTGCTCCAGAGTGTTAGACAAATGGATCTTTTATCTTTTAGAATCTTTTGTATTTTTGAAGACTGTCTTAGCAAGTTGCTCCATATTTTATGTATCTCACACAAGTTAGATCAAATCTCTTTTACACACAGTTGCAAGACTCATTTCTTTTATGCAGTGACTCATTTCTTTTATGCAGATGACATCCTACTTTGTTGTCGCAATAGTATCAAGAATGCTAGGGCTTTATACAAACTTTTTCTTTCTATGAGAGCATTTCAGGTCAGCATGTAATTGCTGCAAAATCCTTTGTTTGGTTCTTCATTTTTGGATTCGTTGCAGTACTTCGTTTTGGAAGGGTTTGTCATGAGGAAGGGTTCTTTTCCTTTTGTATATCTTGTCGTCCCACTTTTCAAAGGTCAGCCTAGGTTAACCCATCTCCTAAACCCTGTTACTAATAAAATTTTAGCAAAGTTAGCCGCTTGAAAAGGTAAAACTTTGTCTTTAACTTTGGTAAGTTCAGTGATTACATCAATGTTTATTCATTCATTTATGATTTATAAGAGGCTTGCTCATTTACTCAGAGACTTGAATATTGTTATGCGGAACTTTGTATGGACGGATTTGATTGACTCTAGTAAGATTGTTCTAGTTGCCTGGAGTAAATGTTGTCTTCCTTTGAAAGTATATTGGTTTTTAATTTTGCATTACTTGGAAAATTGACTTGGAACCTTATTAGCAAGGATTCCTTTGTGTTTAACTTTTTAAAGGAACGCTGTATCAAAATGCTTGATAGCTCAATCTTAACTCAAAGCTCTTCTCTTTGGGCCAATTTTGTGTTTCATTATCATTCTCTACTTTCAGATAGTCATTTCTAAGGTAAATTTATGGTATATTGACAATTGGTTGGGTTCTCCTCTCACCTCGGCTCTAGATGCGAATGATTTGGAATGGGATTCTAATAACCTCATCTTGGATTTATGGAATTCAGATGGTTCTTGAAATATTCCTACTTCACTTCAAGATAATTTTCCTGCGGTTTATTCTTTACTGTAAACTAGAAAATATGTGGCTATGAAAGATCAAAGGATTTGGTTTCACTCTTCAACAAGTTGAGTTACATTGAAGGCAATTTATTCTATATTCAGTGAAAGACATACAAACATACTTCTATGGTTTGGGTTAAGCATTTGTGGCTTTTTTTTTATTATACCTTTTTCTCGGTATACAATAGCTAGCTTGGAGGCTTCTGTATGATTGATTGCCAACAAATGATAAGCCACAGTAGGTCAGTTTCAATTTCCATCGCTTCTTGCATTGTATGTATGCTCATGGGATTTGGTTCAGTTTTGAGTCTATTTCTTGAAGAACTTTGGACCTTTTGGGTTATGTTACTCAATTCTTTGTTTCGGCCATGTATCAAAATTTGAGTTTGCAACTTTTTTCTTTGTGGAAAGCAGCGGTATTTGCTGGTTGTCCTCCATTTGGTTTGCGTGGAATATGACTTTGTTTCAAGCAGAGATGATTCCTTTTACTTGTGCCATTGTACTTATATGTCGTTCAGTTTGTGAAGCTGACTCATTGAAAACCAGTTGCATGTTCAATTCGGTTGATGACTAGTTAATCTTTCATGAGCTTAGGTGACAGACCACTTAGGTAAGACTCCTAAAATAATATCAGTTATTTGGTCTATTTGAGATGCAGGTTGGATTAAGATTAATATTGATAGAGCGGCCAATAGATGTCCGAATCTTGCTGGTAGTTCTGATAATGTTTCGTGTTGAATCGGATTTATAACTTTTTTTATTAAATTTTTTTTATCAAAATCTAACATGTTAGGCTCTCATACTGAACTGTGTTTATCAGTACATGTTTAAATAAGAAACTAAATATTTTTAAAGCAATAACACTTGTAAAATAAAATAGAAAATATCATTTTTACTGTGTTTAATAAGTCTATCATGTTTTATCCGATAAGATTCATCAACTTATTAGACTACTCGATAATGTTAATCTAAATTCACAAATTATCGTACAGGTTTATGAAATTTTAGTGTAGTTTGAGATTTCATCGTGCCTAAATAAATCCAAGAGTAACAAACATGCAAAAGAACATGGACAAACCCAATTCGGCTATAATTATTATTATTATTATTATTTTTTAAAAAGGACCATGAAGAAAGAAGGGTCTACTCTCGTTCCACTTCCGACGGGTCCTTCTCCAATTGCGGCGACATATAAACTTGAAACCGAGGCCAAAGACGCAGCCTTTTTTCACATTCAAACACGTAAAAAATTCTCACGTTGAAAGCTTCGGTGGAGGTTTCAAGAGTCACAGAGGGTTGATGCATTTACCGCCTGAGTCTCGCCCGTTCTTCACACAACTCCTGGAGTGTACAAAACAGAAGAAACTCCAAAAAGGAAAAGCATTGCACGGTCAGATCATCACAACCGGTTTTTCTTCTTGTGTATACATCGCTAACAGCCTCGTCAACCTCTACGCCAAATGCGGAAGCTTGCTCAAAGCCCAGCTGGTATTCCAAAGCATTCACCAAAAAGACGCCGTATCGTGGAACTGCCTCATCAATGCCTACTCTCAGCAGGGTCCTTCTTGGTCCTCTCTCGTAATGGAGCTTTTCCGGCGGATGAGAGCAGAGAACACCTTGCCCAATGCCCACACTTTTGCTGGCGTTTTCACTGCTGTTTCCAATATCTCCGACATTTTGGGTGGCCGGCAAACTCATTCTTTGGCAATCAAGATTGACTGTTTTGATGATGTTTTTGTTGGAAGTTCGCTTCTCAATTTGTACTGTAAAACTGGTCTTGTATCTGATGCTCGTAAGCTGTTTGATAGAATGCCGGAGAGGAATTCGGTTTCTTGGGCTACCATGATTTCTGGGTATGCAATGCAACGGATGGCTAAGGAGGCTTTTGTGCTTTTTGAATCGATGCGTCAGGTGGAGTGTGATAGTGAGTTTGTTTTAACTAGTGTTCTCAGTGCATTGACCCTTCCTGAGTATGTTCATGCGGGAAAACAAATCCATGGTTTTGTGATAAAAAATGGGTTGGTTTCTTTTATAGCTGTTGGGAATGCTCTTGTTACCATGTATGCAAAATGTGGAAGTTCAGAGGATGCGCTTGAAACATTTAATTTATCGGATGATAAGAATTCTATCACATGGTCTGCCATGGTTACTGGTTTTTCACAAACTGGGGATTTTCAAAAGGCTTTGAAATTTTTTTCTATCATGCATTTATCTGGGATAACTCCCACTGAGTTTACTTTTGTTGGTGCAATCAATGCTTGCAGCGATGTTGGTGTGGTTGATGAAGGTAAACAGTTGCATGGGTATTCACTTAAGTTGGGTTTTGAATTGCAGATATATATAATGACAGCTTTAGTTGACATGTATGCCAAATGTGGTAACACTATTGATGCTCGTAAAGGATTTGATTATTTAAAAGAACCTGATATTGTTCTGTGGACTTCTATGATTGGAGGATACGTTCAAAATGGGGAGAATGAAGAGGCCTTGAGTTTGTATAGTAGAATGCAGAGTGAGGGAATTATGCCCAATGAGCTAACCATGGCTAGCATCCTAAAAGCATGTTCAAGCCTTGCTGCTTTGGAACAAGGAAAGCAGATCCATGCCCGCTCTGTTAAGTATGGATTCAGTCTTGAAGTTCCAATTGGAAGTGCACTTTCTACCATGTATGCAAAGTGTGGGAGTCTGGAAGATGGGAACCTGGTTTTTAGGAGAATGCTTACAAGGGATGTACTTTCTTGGAATGCAATGATATCTGGCCTTTCTCAGAATGGTCAAGGGATTGAGGCTTTAGAACTCTTTGAGGAGATGCAATTAGAGGGTACAAAACCAGACCATGTTACATTTGTGAACGTTCTCTCTGCTTGCAGCCACATGGGATTGGTGGATAAAGGTTGGGGTTATTTCACCATGATGGCTAATGACTTTGGCATAGCACCGAAAGTAGAGCATTATGCTTGCATGGTTGATGTCCTGAGCCGTGCTGGAAAGCTAAATGAAGCCAAGGAATTAATAGAATCAGCAACAATTGATCATGGTATGTATTTATGGCGAATTTTATTAGCTGGTTCTCGAAACTACAGGAATTATGAATTGGGGGCCTATGCCGGAGAAAAACTAATGGAGTTAGGGTCACAAGAATCATCAGCTTATGTGTTATTGTCCAGTATCTATACTGCCTTGGGTAGGAAAGAAGACGTCGAACGGGTTAGGAGGCTGATGAAACTTCGAGGTGTGAGCAAGGAGCCAGGATGTAGCTGGATTGAGTTGAAAAGTCAGGTTCATGTGTTTGTTGTTGGGGATGAGATGCATCCACAGATTGGAGATATACGTGTAGAGGTGAGGAGGCTTAGCAAGCATATGAAGGATGAAGAAGAAGGTTATTCACTCACATCTGAACCTGCTTCAGCTATTTTTTCAAGTTTTGGATTTTAATTCAATTCCATTCTTTGGCCAGACAACATAATGAAGACAAATTGCAAAATAACCAAAAATACTCTCCGTACATGCAACTTATGTTCTTTCTTATCAAAAAAGTTAGATCCTCGTACATCACAGTTTTACTAATAGAAGGACATTTTCTGCAAAACTATTTAGAAATACAAGGGAAAATGATAATCAGAAACTTAGAGGGTATACATGGAGGGAAAAAAAAAAAAGTTGAACAGGAGGAGCTTTGTGTAATTTTACTCGTGAAAATTTGTAATTATGTTCATGGCATAGGATATACAAGTCAAATTATTGGTCAGCTTAGGATATAGTATGTTGACCAATGCTTAATTCTGCTTCTTATGTTCTTTATTTCCTTACGACATAGATTCTCTGCCTGAAACTGAATTCCCATTTTGCTTTTCTATTGATTCAAGAAACGTTATATCAACAAGAGAATTAATTTTAGCCTCGTTTATTTGTTTTCGCTAATACATGGTGTAATTAATCACAAACTTTGTGATACTTTTCGGCACATTATAGACAATGTTGATGCATATGAAGCTCAAATTTTTGTACATGGCTGTGTTAGAGTGGTGGCATTTTTAGTGAACATGTTTTGTGTTGAATGAAAGCTTGAAGCTTGGTTTTGTGGAGTGGAAATGCAGCTGGCATAGTAAGGGAATGGAAGCTGCAGAAATTAGTTTATTTTGGCTGAGTTAAAGTGTAAAGTTACTTGTTTTGAAGTAACTGATTTGTCTAGTTTTAGTTTGATTATGTTTAGATGTGTTGTCATGTAATTATGGCTGAATGGTGATATTTTGGGAACTAAAATGAGTGAAGTGAGTGGCATTAATTGGCCACATGGTCTAGACAGATTAGGTAGAGGCAGCATGCCTACCACTGTTCATGTAAAATTGGTTTAAATTTGTATTTTCAGCTTTACTTTATTGATATTGAATATATGAATATGCTGGAATTTTTTCCAGACTTTTGAGAGTTTTTCCTTCTTATTCTCCCTCTTTTGTCTTAGTTGAAACTCTTGGTCATATTCCAACATGGTATCAGATCATTGAATGATCTCTGTGAGGACTTGTGAGTGAAAATTTGAGGGTAAAGCTTACTAAAATTTAAGACAAGATCAGTTTGTTTGTTGAGAGAAAATCTGTTGAGTTTGAGAGTTAAATGGCTTCATCACAAGTTGTTTGGTTCATGAAGGTGAAAGCTTACCTTATCCATGTCCTAGATCTTATAGAGAAGGCCCTTGTGTCAAAACAAAGAGGAGAGGAAGTTGTTTCATCATCAAAAGAAGAGAAGGCCAAGAGAAATGCTCCAGACTTTCGGAGATTTAGATATGAGGGGAAGAAGATGGAGAAGAAAAAAAGGTATGATCCTTGTTGCTATTGTAAAATAGAAGGACTTTGAAAAAGTTTTGTTGGTTAAGGCCATATGTTAAATGTTGGCTTTGTGGAAAGTATGGTCATGTTGAGAAAGTGTGCAAGATGAGGAAGAAAGAAGCCAAACCAAGAGCTCAAGCACATGTAGCTATGGAGAACAGGCCAAGAGAGGCGGTTTCATTTGCTGCCAATTGCTTCACCAAATGCAAAAGCAAAGGTATGTGGATTCTGGATAGTGGAAGCTCAAATCATATGTGCTTTGAAGAGACTTTGTTTTGCAAATTGGACAAAAACAAATCTGTAAATGTTGGGCTTGCAAATGGTACTCATATTGTTGCTTGTGGTAGAGAAGATGTGCTTGTGAACACACCTTTAAGAAAAGAACAGATTTGTGATGTGTTGTTTGTGCCAAGTTTGAGTGTGAATTTGCTAAGTGTTGGCCAAATGGTGGAGAGGAATTATTCCTTAAATTTTTATGATGAATCTTGCAAAATATTTGACCAAAAAGGATGCGAGGTGTTTGAAGTCTCCATGAGAGACAAAATATTGGTTCTTGAATTTGTGGATGATGATTTGGGTGCCTTGATTGGTTCGGATGAAAAGGGGCAAAGCCATGGTGAGCTTGGTCATATTGTGAACAATTTTTATGGCCAAGAGGATGCTTCCAAAGTAACTAAAACAAGGGAGACATCAACGAGTCAAAAAAGAAGAGTTGAGAAACCAAAAGAGACCAAGATAGAGTGGACATGGACAGCTCGTAAACATGAGAAGGCATTGGACAAATTGAGCTTTGTTGGGGATTGTAAAGGCAATGGAGGAGCTGAGAAAGAGAAGTAGAAGACTTCTCTGGCAGCTTATAGTGCTAACAATCCAAATTTTAATTTATGTGTACATGTGAATGAAGATGAGAAGCTTCATGGAGATGTTGAGGTTGATAAAGCTCCTGAAGTTAGTGAAAATTCATTTGTTTGTGTGAAGGATTTGAAATCCCTATTGTAGATGATAATGTGAGAAAGAAGAAGGATGTGACCTCTACTTCAAATGTCAATTGTGTGTGGAAGGTGGCTGGACAGAAGCTAACACCAAAATGTGATGTATTTGTGAAAAAAAAAAAAAAAAAAAAAAAAAAAAAAAAAAAAAAAAAAAAAAAAAAAAAAAAAAAAAAAACGAAACAAAACTACCTTTAGGTAAGTGTTAGTTTGTTGGTCCTAAAAATGCCAAGGGGGAGTGTTAGAGGGGTGGCATTTTTAGTGAACATGTTTTGTGTTGAATGAAAGCTTGAAGCTTGGTTTTGTGGAGTGGAAATGCAGCTGGCATAGTAAGGGAATGGAAGCTACAGAAATTAGTTTATTTTGGCTGAGTTAAAGTGTAAAGTTACTTGTTTTGAAGTATCTGATTTGTCTAGTTTTAGTTTGATTATGTTTAGATGTGTTGGCATGTAATTATGGCTGAATGGTGATATTTTGGGAACTAAAATGAGTGAAGTGAGTGGCATTAATTGGCCACATGGTCTGGACAGATTAGGTAGAGGTAGCATGCCTACCACTGTTCATGTAAAATTGGTTTAAATTTGTATTTTCAGCTTTACATTATTGATATTGAATATATGAATATGCTGGAATTTTTTCCAGACTTTTGAGAGTTGTTTCCTTCTTATTCTCCTTCTTTTGTCTTAGTTGAAAGAGTTTCAACTTCCAACAGGCTGAATTCTCAAGAAAATTAACCACCTTCGGAGAAAACTATGGAATTGCACATAGGTAAGTTTTCCTTAGGAAAAGATGATAAATTTTCTAATTTTCTATTCTCCCTCTTTTATTAACCACCTTCGGACAAAAACTATGGTTTTGTCTTGCTTTAATTTCTAATTTCCACCGACTACAGATCAGCTTGGGGTGCGCTAGGAATAGTACTTTCATGGTCTATACATTTGAAGCAAGCTAAATACATATGGTGAAGCAAAATATGAGCAGAGATGGAACCGAAACTTGGGTTTTGCTATGTCTGGTGTTGATCTTTATGCAGCCATGGACACCAGAGAGCAGTACTGCTGCTACTGCAGCATCAAAGTCAAGAACTGGATGTTTTCCTATATACTCTGATCATGACCACCATGGAGAGACTACCCAGAGCTCTTCATCGTCAACATCATCATCATCCAAACACCTGAAGATGTTAGAGAATAGGCTTGGAAGCAGCAGTAATGCAAAGAATGATTCATCATGCAATGTAGATTTGATAGAAGATGATAATCTATGTGGAGGTTATAATGGTGGGAGGATAATTAACGTTTCCACTTATGCAAGCTCAGTTGGCGATCAAAAGGTGGTGCTTCAATGGCTTTCCAAAGCCAGTCATGAAGGAAAGCAGTACTACTACATAGGAAATTCTTGGACGGCGGGTGGTAATCACAGTAGGTGCTACTCCAACAGTAGCCGTGGATATCACTGTGAATGTGAGCAAGGATATGCAGGAAACCCCTACTCCCCACAAGGATGCCTTGGTAAGTTAAATTCATATATAAATTATATACAATTTTGATACGGTAAGGACTTCATGAGAAACTCATGGAGAGGAAGTGTGATTATTAATTGATATATTTTCTTGTTCGCAAGTCATGTTTGGGAATCAAATTTGAGAAGCATAACATGATGCTTATTGTAAAACCTTAATTACAAATCTTTTCTCTCTTTTTTATCTTTCTTTAGAGAACAAGTATAGTGGATTGAATTTTGTTGGTTAACCTGCCATTGATGGTGGTAGATATTGATGAGTGCAAGGAACCAGAAAAGTATCCCTGTCATGGTATTTGTGAAAACACTCCAGGCAACTACAAATGCAGCTGCTTACATGGTATGCATGGAGATGCCAAACTCCATTGTAAAACAGAACAGAATATAGCTACCACCCTCAAAAGTAAGCACAAGAAGAAACCTTTTTCAAATGCTCATAGTCTGATTAAATTTGTAGACAATATTTATAGAAATAGCATTACTTTGTAAATGCACAAGATATAATCTTATTGTACATGATACAGAGGAAGAATATGGTTAAGTTATTGATGATATTTTATTTATTTATTGTTATTATTATTTCTTTGCTTGCAGTTATTGGACTGGTGATTCTCATTTTAATTGTAATTGTATTCATAATCATTCTATTCAAGAAATGGATAAAAGACAGGAACTTCAAGAAAAATGGAGGTGCAATGTTAAAGAACCAGATCAAAATTTACAAAGAGTCTGCCCTACTGAAAGCAACTGGGAATTATAAGCATCCACTTGGAAAAGGTGCATTTGGTTCAGTTTTCAAAGGGGTATTGCCAAATGGTACCCAAATTGCTGTCAAGAAGCCTAATGAGCTAATTCCGAGAGGGGCAAACCAGAAACAAATAGACCAGCAGTTCCAACGCGAAATCTGTGTGATATCACAAGTGAATCATAGGAATGTTGTCAAGCTATTGGGTTTATGTCTGGAGAGCACTTTTCCAATGCTCGTGTATGAATTCATTTCGAATGGAACAGTTTTCGAACACATACATAAAAACAGGTCATGTTTTTTCAAGTCGTGGAGATTCTGTTTGAGGATAGCTGAAGAAACAGCATCTGCACTTAACTATTTACATTCGTTGGCAGACCCACCAATCATTCACAGAGATGTAAAGTCCATGAACATACTGTTAGACCGTAAACTCACAGCAAAAGTTTCTGATTTCGGGACTTCAGTACTTATTCCCCCAGATCAAACTGGCGTTCCAACAACTGTTCAAGGAACATTTGGTTACCTTGATCCTGAGTACTTGGCAACAAGAATATTAACAGCAAAGAGTGATGTATACAGTTTTGGAATGGTTCTTATAGAGCTCCTAACCGGATGGAATCCAGTACCAACTGGGGATCCAGAGAGAAACCTTGTTAGGCAATTTGAGTCTCTGGTCAAAACCGATACTCTATTCCTGAACTTGAATATTTTGCCTGTTGATGATGGAGAAAAGGAGCAGATAAAAACAGTAGCTGAGCTTGCAATAAAATGTCTGAATAGTAATAGATCAGAAAGGCCAACAATGAAGGATGTTGCAGAGGAGCTTGACAAGCAGATGAGAATACTGATTGGGAATTCACAGTCTGGAAGTAACATTAGCCATGAAGCAACTGTAAACTTACCCGATATTCAACCATCATCATCAGCGGCCAACCATCCACTTGGAAAAGGAAATGCAACCATTGATATGGGTCAGTTGCAGAACAACAATTTTGTGACTGCTTTTGATGTGGAATTAAGATCAGTTTTCACCACTTCCTGATACATACAACCACATGAAAAGAAAGTTTTCAATGTCTTTTTTTTTTTTTTTAATTTGATCTGTGCTAAGAATATATAGTTTCAATTCCATGAAAATCAACATAGAGACCAGGCAAAAAAAAAACTAGGCCTTCCTAGTACTGTGTGATGTTTACGTACTATAATAAATTTTTTAATGTGAACCTGCAATAGGTTTCATCAAGTCTTGGGTGTATACCTATTTACCCAAAAAAAAAAGTTTTGGGTGTATACCTTGTTGTGTCTTTGTTTTCTTCGTCGCCTAATTGGAATTTTACATTATAATAATAATTATCATTTTTTTAAAATAAATTATAATATATTAAACAGCTGTATTATTGGGGATAACTAAAACGGTTAGCAAACTGGTTACCATAATATATGATAATCACCGTGATATGGAAATTAGCCAGCTCCCCATTGATAATCACGCAGCATCTTTCATATTAAAATTAATCTAAACACCGAAAAAAGGTGCCCACCATGCTTTTTGAGCCTTCTTTTTTTCTGTTTAAAATTCCTATTGGTTGAATTCAATATGAAATACCACAAATATTATCAACAAAAGAGACTGGGAATTCCATTCACCAAAAAAAAAAAAGACTGGGAATTCCATGCAACTTCATTGCCATTGTACTTGGATTTATGGTAGTTCTTCAGGTAAGAAATTATTAGGGTATTTGTGACTGCAAAAAACTGGAACTCCTCCCTCAACAAGTATTTTCTCTTCCTCAAAAATCACCAATTTTAAGAATGCACTCTACATTTCTGAAGCTTGTTCCAAAATTTGAGTTTAAATGCATTAATTACATGGAGAGCCAGAATCATTCATCCATGGGCTTTTTCTAGAATCTCAACTCACTCCAATTCAATTCAAGCAGAGTTGCTGAGACATCTCCACAACACTTTTTTCTCAAAATACTAATTTTGGGTTTATTCACAAAATTCATTCACAGTAATAAACCATTCAATCTACTTCATCTCCAATCCTAGTACGATCTTTTTCTTTTTTCCCAAGTATTTTCCTTTCAAGCATATTATTTCCAATACAATGTCTTGAGAAAATGTCCCAAAGTAAAAAGTTAACTATGAGAGACAGAAGAGAAAACCATCTACGAATAAAGAATTTCATTAACTTGTCATTGGCCATTATCTTTGTTTCTTTTTTAAAATTCATTGTAGATCCCAAAAATCAAGAAAAGAAAAAAGAAAATTACTTTATTAATAATAAAGGTGACTTCAGGGAGCGAAACTAAGGACCTCAAAGCCTATGCTGCATAACCACTGTAAATCTGAAAGTCAGCACTTGACTTCTTTAACCTGTCTTTCCTCAACCTATCTGCTATTAGAAAGGCAAGCTCTAGTGACTGTGATGCATTCAACCTGGGGTCACAATGTGTGTGATAACGAGAGTTCAAATCATCGAAGGTAACAGTCTTTGACCCTCCGACACATTCTGTCACGTTCTGCCCAGTCATTTCCAAATGAACTCCTCCTGGATAGCTTCCTTCTTGGTCATGGACATCAAAGAAGGCCCTCAACTCAGCCTGAACAAGAAAAACAAACCACTTCCAGTTAATCCTCATCCTCGGCAAGCATTTTATAGATTCAGAGTTGTACTGGTTTAGTACTTACCCTGATCGCATCAAAAGGCCGTGTCTTGAGTCCCGATGGAGCTGTTATTGTGTTCCCATGCATGGGATCACATACCCATGTAACAATTAACCCAGCCTGTCTTACAGCTCTGATCAAATGGGGGAGTTTTATCCTCATATTTTCTGCACCCATTCGGGCAATTACTGTCAATCTCCCAGGTTTGTTCTGGGGATTAAGAATTTCACACAATTTTACAAGCTCCTTTGGATCCATCTTATCACTCACCTGCCAAGTCCAATTAGCAATAACTAAATTGTAAAGAGTTGATTACATAATATTAATTTGAAATATTTTCTCCTCTTACAAACCGTATAGAAAAACATAAAAGAATAATTCATCAAAAAAAAAATTGATAATAGACAATAATTCATGAAAAAGAATCATCTTCTGCATGAAAAGGTTTTGCATGTTTTAGTTTTCAACCTACACTGTTACTTCATTTGATGTTGTGATGTTTTACTACATCAGTATCCCAGTCATTTTAAAACTATTTAAACAATGTTAGTCGTACATATGTGAATGTTAAGTATATCCACAAACCCATATATCAAAGAGGTTTCTTTTATTTAAAGGAAAATCTGCTGTTAAAAGACTTGTTAATTAAATCAAAAGCAATTATATATATCTAAGAGGATTTTTTTTTTCAGTGTGTGACATCCTTTTACATAATTTAGAGCTGCTTGTGTAATGCTCTCTATAAATACCACTAGAATTGTGAGAATTTAATAAAATGTTATCAAAAGAAAAGGTGATAATGATGATCATTAAGGCAAGAATACCACAGTAACTTTTTTATACAAAGTAAAATTCTTTTAGGGAATGTAAACATCAAAAAATCAGAATGTACCTTAATGCCGAGAGGATTGGCCACACCACGAAGAAATTCAACATGCGCTCCATCCAACTGCCGAGTCCTCTCACCAACCCAAAGCATGTGTGCAGAACAATCATAGTAAAGGCCAGTTGTTGAATCCTCCCTAGTCAAAGCTTGTTCGTATGGCAAATGAAGGCATTCATGAGATATCCAAAACTCAATAGCATTCATTATTGGATTGTTGCTAGTGACGCCAGCTGCTTCAAGGAATCCAATAGCTTCATCAACTCTTTGTGCAAGTTCCATGTACCTATAATCAAACATGTAAGATTTGTTAGAGAAATTACAACAAAAGCAGACCTTGTTTAATTTGCATCTACAATTTTAATGACATTCAAAGGTTCATAAATGTAGCTCAATTTTTGAAAAATTTGGATCCTACATTGTAGATCTTCCAAACAGCTTTCGTAGCTCCAAATTAAAAAAAGAATTTTAATTCAATAACTAAGTCATAACAAACAGTGGGCTGTGGTATGTTTCAAAGTTGAAGACCACATATTAACATCATAAATACAAGGACACCACAGAGGTGACGCTAGCCATCAGAGAAGGTGTAATTTGACTGGTTAAACATATAGTCTTCAAGGAAAACGTACTTTATGTAAGTCTTCAAGGAAAACGTTTTTTATTGAACAGGTACATGGCCACGTGGTATCACTTTTCCAATTAGTTATAGATATATGGAACAAGTTCATTATTCTATATTATGCTTTTAGTATTAATAAACCACATGTCAATAACTAATTGGTACATGCCAAAATACCCATTGAAGGAATCCCTAAATCTAAGAAGGAAATAAAAACCAAGGCATGATACAGAAAGAACCTGTCTCCTTGCTCACTATGTTTTACAAAGTCAAGGTTCCACTTTGACACTCGTTGCATGGCAGCATATCCACCAGTTGCAAACGCTCTAAGGAGATTAAGCGTGCCAACAGATTGGAGGTATGCTCTCTTCAACCGCTGAGGGTCAGGTGTTCTAGATTTCTCATCAAAAGCATCACTGTTAATATTGTCTCCCCGATAACTTGGGAGGCTCACGCCATCTCTAACCTCAAATGGTTGAGATCTAGGTTTTGCAAATTGGCCTGCCATTCTTCCTACCTGGCATTAGTTTCAGAGGGAAAAAAAAGAGTTAAACAAAAAATAAATATATCAACAAAGTGAGGAACAAATACAATTGACTATTTTAAGCAAGGCTGCATATTCCTGGCCATTTGGTCCAATAAGTGATTCAACAATGATTCCACCAAAAAATATATATGTGAATCTTTACAACAAAGTAACAAAAATGTAATTGTATAATTATATGGGGACAGAAGCATGGATGAGGGCTTGCATTTTGATATTTGTGCTGAGAAGCAATCAAATAAAAGCTAGAAAACACTCATAGTAAGTGCAATGAAAGATGCAAGGCAAAGTAAGAGAGTTTCACACACCCCTTGATAGTATAAGAAGCATTCAAGAAATAAATGAAATATAAAAAGTATCAAAATTGAATAAAAGGGTAAACGGATTTGCATAGGGGAGTGAGTTTCTGGCAATTATAGATGACGCAAGGCACTAAAAGTCCATTGGATATGGTAAAACGATCATGAATCAAAATTACTATGGCGAGCAGCAAAACTGCATAGATTTTTCATTCCCAATCCATCATAAAATTCAAACTTCTTTCTACTTTTGTATAAGCACACATTTAAACAGTTGTAAACAGAATTTTAGAAAGGCCCTAAAAAATAAATATTTAAAATAAAAGTATAGTAAACAACAGTCAGTGACAACACACTGAAAACATAGTAACAAATAGAAAGAGCTAACAGCGAAAAATGAATATCCTTTCATAACTAGGCAAGAATAAAACTCAAAGTGCAAGTTTAACCAGCAATTCCAATACATCATTTGAAAAAAAAAAGTAAGGCTACAGTGTAACCTCTAGTAATATTATTCCATAATAAAGTAATATTATAACATGAGTAATATACGTTCATAATAGAATAGTATTATATTATTTTAGAGATGGGGTTGCACCGTATAATTACCTAAAAAAATAAAATCCAGGATATAAAAACACCCTAAAAAACAACATGCACAGACCCAAATGAGGAATATGTTTGTCATAACGGAGTAACATTGTGCACAGTGGACTAACATTTTTCATAATATTTTTCAGGATTTCACGGTGAAAACCAAAAAGGGTTACACTATAGAATTTCCATTAGAAAAAACCATAATGCTCAGTGACATAATAAAATCCAAGAGAAACAAATACCCAAAAAAAAAAAAAGACATGCACAAACCCAATTCAGCAAAATATAATTATTTTTGAAAAGAAAAAAAAGACCTTGATGACAGGCATTTGGGCTCCGTAAATGAGAGTAATGGCCATCTGCAAGAAGACTCTGAAGGTGTCCCTGATGTTATCGGCATTAAACTCCTTAAAGCTCTCAGCGCAATCCCCACCTTGGAGCAGAAAAGCCTCTCCCATGGCGGCCTTGCCAAGCCATTCCTCAAGCCTCCGGGCCTCACCGGCGAAGACGACGGGGGGGAATCTGTGCAGGGTGTCCAGCACATCCCGGAGCTCTTCTGGGTTCGGATACTCCGGGATCTGATGTGCCTTCTTGGATTTCCATGACTCTAAGCTCCACTCTCTCACCCCAGATAATGGAGAATACACTGAAGAAGAAGAAGCTATGGAGAGGGAGATGGGTCTGGGGTTGTTGTTAGAGAAGGCAAGCAATTGGGATTGGAGAGAATTGAGTGTCGTAGCATCACGAAACAAGGGTCTCGCTCCTTTTGGAGTGGAGAGATTAGCAGAGCCCACTACAATCATTTTCCTCTTCCTTTTTTCTTTCTTTCTTTTTTTTTCTCGGGTCTCTGTCATACACATATAACTAATAAGGATGAGGCGAGATTCAGTGCGGGTTTATATATATATTCACTCTAATTCATTCGTTCACTACCAGTCAGACTCCTGAAACCATATGTAACGTTTCTCTCTGAAATATAACGTTTCTTGTGGAAGGCACCACAATAACAAAAACTTATATACAAATGGTAACAAATATGTGTAGCTCGTTATATGCAAATTTTTCTTTTTAATGTATCATATATTTATCAAATCACATATATTAAAATATTAATAGTTTATATATTTATATAAATAAATATTTAAATAATTAAAAAAATAAACTAATTAAATATTGATTAGATTATTTAATTTGTTTAATATTTTATTAAATATAATATTATAATAAATTAAAAATATTGTGATATTTTAGTTAAAAATATAATTTTTTTTTCTTTTTTTGCAATTTTAATTTGATGGGTTCCACAAAGTGGTTAAATATAAATCTGGTAAAAATTCACACACTCCATTAACGAGACATAAATCCTACTAAATTATTAGTTCAAGTTTAGATATAAGGGATCATGTCCATAAAATTCATTTTGTTAAGGAATTGTCAACGAATTCACACGTTATAGTTAATTTTACAAATTAATAAATAATATTTTAGTAATTTTTTATTCATTAAAAAATATTATATCTTTTTGCTAGATCTATGAAATTTAAGAATGTATTGGAATGACAAAAAAAAAATATTATACTTTATCATATATCTTCGATTTATCATAAAAAATAATTTATGTTAGACTTGAGTTTTTTTTTTTTTCTCCAAAAGTCTTTTAAATGTATATGTTTATTCTTGTTATTATTATTTATTTAATTTTACATTATTTATTTAATATTTATTTTTGTAATTAAATTATTTTTATTATATTTTTAGTCTAAACAATTAATCAAATATAATTTTGTATTAATTGTTTTCATTTAAATATTTTTAAAATATTTAAATAAAATTAATTAAATTTTAACGTGTTATTGAATTACACAATAAGCATATTAAAATTTGTATTTACATATTTTTTAAGCTAAGTTTAAAATGCCTGTATTCGTAGAGGAAAAAATAGTTTTATCATGACGTTTTCCCAGGGTTTCCAAGGGTAGAGTTAGCTTTCAAACCATAGATCCTACACCAGGTCAAGACAATTATAAGTTTCATTGCAAAAAAGAAACAGAGCTGAAAATTTTTTAACTTGGGGAAATAAGCCCATATTTGACGGAAATGAGCAATGCCAATCCTGGTGTGAAGGAGTAAACAATGACACTGGACCTTAAGTTATCTTCTTTATAGATATAGAACCATAAAAATGAATTGTCATGCAGCATAAACTATAGTTTATGCAAATGATGCTTATATTAATCTATTTATTCATAAAAATTCATATAGGTTGTATCAAGAGATATCTTTTTTATTCTAAAAACAAAAACAAAAAATAATCTATTTAATATGTTACAATTTGGGGAACCTAAAAATTCCTGCTCTACAACACCAACAAGATTCATATTAACCCGCAATAATAATAATATTAATAATAATATTAATATTAATAATATTAATAAATAAATAAATAAATAAATAAAATTGTGAATTACACTAAAAAATTCAATATTGCTTCTACAACCTCTTAGCCTTGCTTCCAAATGCTTGGTATTGCTACAAGAATCCTTGCAGAAACTAATTGGTTTTGCAAGATAAATTTTCTCTCTCTGTGTCTAATACAACCTAATGTTATATCCTTTTATTGTTGTATATGACTTGTGCACAACATAAATGGTCTTGATCATGTTCATAATAAGGTTGGATATTTTGCATCAAGGAAGTCTCTAAGTGTCCGAGCAGCTTTCTGACCGCCCATTATTTCGGCCAGCCTCTCCAAGGGAAGCAGAGCAAGTTCTGACAAGCTCTTACAACCATCCATGATGGTTCTGTAGTTTGAATCATTAACGCCTGGAAGACGTCTCAGAAACTCCACTGCAGATGTATTGAAATTTTCAGCTCTGTAATAGACAATAATAAAACATCAAATTCATATAATTCTACCCTTGACCTTTACACGTAAAAGCAAAAACCACATTTAATTACCTCACGTCGTTTTCAACAATACCCTCTTCAGAAGGAACACCAACTCTCATTGCTCTAGTCTCGTCAGGTTCATCCTGATTTGCTTTAAGTGAAGCAAATATTTCAGCAGTGGCATGCAGACTACGAGACCAGATAATACGCAGGCGGGGGAAGTGAATAACAAGCAATGAAAGTTTAGATATGATATTGTTTGGCGTGACATCATCACCAATATCACTAGCAGACTGCAATGCAAACATTTCCAAATCCAGTGAAATTTACAAACTGAGCATTACGATGTCACTTGGTAACATGGTTAGTTTTTGTTTTTTATTCTTTTCTACCTAATTGTATGTAATTTGCTTATGTAACTGTTAACTATGATAGTTATAGTTTGTTAGACATCTTAAACAACTATGAACTTGAAAGAAAGAAATCAACTAAAACCAACACAATTAAAGTTTTGTTCAATTTGGTGTTTATGTGTTTTTTTTTTTTTTTTTTTTTTTCTTTTTGGGGAATTCAACACTATAAATAGCTGTTGGTGGAAGGAGGAAATCATCCCAAGCAAAAAGTTAGCAAGCTGTGAGCCTTGCAAAGAGAGAACGATTTCGGGAGAGAAAGAAGAAAGAGAGAAGAGAGAGAGAGAGAATAAAAGGAGAGAAAAAGGGGTAGCTTTCTTTTGACCAATACGCATACACTATTGGATTTTCTTCTTTTGTATAACAATCTAGACTGTGTCAAGATATATGTAAGTGTTAACTGACCATATCAGAGAAAAATTGAATGAAAAGAATATGGTTATACTCTATTCCCATATGATCATAAATCCTTAAAATCTTCTTCCTCTAATTCTACTTTTTATTTATTTTATTTTATTTATATATATATAAATAAATAAAATAAAAACCCTTAACTAAACCAAAACCAAAAACCAACACAATTAAAGTTTTGTTCAATTTGGTGTCTATGTTTTTTTTTACTTTCTTAACTTAGATGTCTATTAAACTCTAACTAGCATTAACATAAGCAAATTACACACAATTAGGTCGAAGAAAATAAAAAAATAAAACTAAAACCCAACCATGTTACCAAACGGCACCTAAGCCAACCCATAGTCCTATCCCCACATGTATGATCTATATTACCTGAAATGAAAAGCTTTTATCCTGTGAAAACTCGATCAGGAGAACAGGTATTCTATAATAGCGAACCATTGTCTCCACTTGGTGGTAAAGACGACCAGATGTGAAGCTCATAAAAAGATCTTGGATACTCTTCCTTTCCACACATATTAATGGTGAAAGAATATAATCCCCAACTTCTAAGGTCACTGGTATTATGCGCATGCCGTTCTGGTGAAGAACATTTGGAAGGCTGCTCATGAACTCCCGCATGTCTACTATGACCTGAAAAGGAGGGAACTCTATAAGCATCCACATTCTTTTAAGTAAGATGGTCACATAATAAAAGGCCTAAATCTTGCACCTGTGTTTCTTTCTCAACTTCCCTTCTTCCCCCTGCCTTTCTGGTTATAGAGTTTTGGGACAATGTACCTTGTGGCTCTACAGAAGAATTTAATCCTAGGCAGTTCCCATCCTGATTAAGGAGAACCAAAATAAATAAAAACAAAAAGTACCATCCTCAGACGAAAATGTACAAAAAATAGCATCCTAGTCATTTATGCAGGTATTATAGAATAATATTAATCACACTCATCTAGTAAATAAAATTCATTATTGTAGTAAATAGTATTGCAAAATATAAAAGAAATAATGAAATATATATGTGTAATATATGAGTTCAGAAAATTCTCCATGTTGAGGATGAAAGAAAACAAAACCTGATCAACTGGGATCATCATCATTGATTTCTGCCTAATTAGCGATTCAAATGCTCCATTCTCCCTGCGTATGCTCGCTTCAAACTTTTGCACCTCTGTAGAATCTTCATAGAAAAGAAAATATACTTTCAACTTCTTTGAGGGGTTCTCAGCTCTGTAGACTTCAATTTCCCTGACAAACGTCATGTCTGGATTGTAGACAATAATTACAGAGGGCTTCAAAATGTCAAGTATAGGTTGACCACTTTCTAGAGCATAAAAGTGCACTGGCGGTAGTGGCTTAGCAATTCCAGATCCTGTAGAATCTGCCACTGGAGTATGCTTCCGTAAAACCCCTTTGTCTATGGATTCATCTTGGCATGTGGCTTCACAAGAACCACCAGCAACTGATGTATCCATTTCATTTTCTGAACCAGATTCATCTATTGATGCTTTCTTACTATTGTTACTTTTGTTCCTGTTACTCCTATCACTAGTTGGGCCCTTTTTGTTCCTTGCTTTTCCCTTCCCTTTCCCTTTACCTTTACTACTAGCATGGGGCTGAGCATCATCTCCAACAGCATCATCTTTTTTAACTCGATTTCTAATTTCTGATGCTGCTGCCAATAGAGCATCATGTTCCTGCTTGTTTATACTACTAGGTTCAACGTTCTTTTTTGCAGGCGTTATAGGAACAACTCCATCGAGAATCCCAAAACCTTTGGGATCTTTTGGTTTCTTTTTATAACGTGTTTGCAGATCACGCAGCTCAACTTTTCCGAGCAAGTACTTTTCCCATTCTTCTCGCATAACCTTCAAAGGAAAATATGCCATTAATTGGGGAGATCTGACTAATTTTTATGTAAGTTTATTCCACTTCAATTGCAAAGAGCAAAAGAGATCGTTAAAGTTAATCTTAAGTTTTATACCAAAATCACCCAGCCAATGTTTGCCTAATTGCTTAAAGTTTTCTAAGATATAGTGTTAGGTCATATAGTTCACATTTTACAAAATGATACATTAGAAAAAGAAAGGGAGCTGGAGACAACAAAATGGTGAGGGTTCTGCTTGATCAAATTAATTAAACCATTCAAACTAGTTCTCAGTTGAAAACAGCAGACGGCTCATTGCACTACAAGCTGCCAAGGTATACGATTTCAATTGGGTGCAGACTAGGATATATAATTGTGATGATAACAAAATAAGTGAATTGGCATAACAAAGTAAATACATAAATGCCACTGATGCTAAACAAAGTGAACCAAACACTTAAAAATCAAACCTTTTGTGGACCATTTGTCAAGCATTCTTCAAGCTGCATGCATGAACGTTCATCTTTGCATGCCACGAGAATGATGCCATTGTTGTCCTCTTCACCTCCTACCAGGAGCTCTTCTCCACCTGAAGCTTGCTTTATTCTTTCCTCTTCTATCTCTTCAAGGACCTCCTATAATAGAATGAAGACGTATAATCAAATAAATCTATCCCATAAGCCATCAACTTCATTATTTCTTCTATGGTTGTACCTATTGCAAAGAATAGTACAGCAACACAACTGATAGAATTGAGGTTGGTTCACAACAATACTTGGTAACTTATACCGAGTACCATGAATATGTGGTTATAAATCAAATTCCCTAAATGATATGTAGCTATAAGAAACAAAACTACCTCATAAACCAAATAGATACAGGAACTCACTCACTCACACGTAACACCTTCCATTTCGGTGCTTCCTCTAAAACTTCATCCAAAACTATTGAAATATTTGTATTTGACGATGAAGAGCCACCAGCTTCTACATATTGCAAAGAAAAATAGTTATCCACACTAAAATAAATTCAAAGAAGAAATAGAAAAGCTCACAATTTAGCTCTTTCTCTCCCAACCCAATCTTCAAATATGTAATACATTTCTTATTAGGAATAAATAGGAAATCTAAGACAGAGTTGTGCAGAACAAATGGTTCATGGTTCTCACCTTCTTTATCATTATCCCCCTTCATTTTCCTCTTTTTGCTCGTAGAACTCTTACTCATTCCGCTCAATTTGGTACCATCAGATTTCACAAAACGATAAACTCTTTTCTTTGCATACTCAAATATCTTATAGCTTGATTCAGCAAATATCCACACGGACCGAAAACTCTCCGACACTCTCAGCGTATCCAAATACTTCAAATAAGTTACTGCATCATACCTACCCAAATTGAGTACAGAGTCGATGACCAAAACCATTAGTAACTAGAAAGCCAAGATTTATATAGCAAAGAGAAATTTTAACTTACACTAATTCAACAATATCATCATGTTTTTTACTAACATCTAGGACCATAAAAAAATATTCAAACTTGTTCCTTATAGAAATTAATGAAGATGCAATTCGTTGAATGAAAAACAAAGAAAGAACCCAGAAAAACAAAGAACCAAACTTTATGTAAAATACCGGTCAAGATAATCCAGGAGTTTCCTCAGAGTCTTCAAGTCGGAAACTAGTTGCTTGGTCTTCTTTCCCAAGGTATGCCAAATGGGGTCCAATTGCCTCCTCACAATCTCATCAAAAGACTTAAACAACCCATTCTCAACCGTCAAATCCTCCACATCAACCTTATTGGTCTTCCTCATCTCCTTCAAGCAAGCATCCATAACCTCAACAATTGCCTTCTGAATACCCACCATGGATTTCGTCATCGGAACCCTAATATCCACAACTTCCGGCGGATCCTTTTCCAATTCCTGCGAAACATAAACATGAAACCGAGGCCAAAGATGCAGCCTTCTAATATACAAACACTTCATAATCCTCTCAGCCTTCGAAAACCCAGAAACCATAGCTTGGGGTTTATCCGAAAAGGCACGAACATAGGCATTCCGATTCAGGGACCGAAAAATCCGTACGATAAAAGCTTCGGTGGAGGTTTCGGAGAGAGAATGAGCGGTGAGAAGGAAAATACCGGCGATTGAGGAAGTGGGTATTTTGGAGGTGAGAAGATCGACGATGAGGATTCGCGCGGTGATGAAGAAGGCGGAACCGGAGGAGTAGAGTGAGAGACGGTGGTGGGAAGGAAGATCGGCGGTGATTTCAGCGATGTGGTGGTGGAAATGGAGGATTTGGGATTTGAGGGAAGAGGAAGAGGGAGAGAGAAGGAGGACGGTTCCTTGGGAAGGAGAGTGGAGGAGGAGGAGAGAGGAGATGAGCTTGGAGAGAGAGAGACCCGATGAGAGAATCACTAGGCCGCTTCCATTGCTAGGCTCTTCCAGAAGCTCCGTGATTATGTGCTCGTGGAATTGAACCATTGCTTTCTTTTTCTTTTGGAGTTGCAGAGGTTTTTCCCTCTTCTTTGTTATATAAGGGACTGGAGTGGAGGGAAAAAAAAAAAAAGAAACAGTCAAGGTCCTAGTGGTCTACAACTGTTACTATTTTATTTCCTTTTTTCATTTTTTAATTATTTATTTCGTTTTTTGGTAAATTAACTTATTTATTTCTTGAGAACTAAAATGATGCACTTTGTTGAAAAAAAATGGAAGTAATTAAAATCATTTTTTTATTAAAATATTTTTTGTAATTTATGCATACATATTTCAGAATAAAATGTGGAACTTTTAAATTGATTATAGTTTATCTTTTTTTGTTTATGAAAAAGATTCTGTTTTTAAATAATTTGTATTGAAATAATATTGACTAAGAAAATTATGCACATTGACGCTTTGTATTATAATTTGGTTTTGAAGGAAAAAGTTTTATGCTTAAAGTTTTGAAAAAATGTATCAAAAATTATAATATTTTTTAAATTAAAAAGTTAACTGTGCGGCAATATTTCACTTTAGTACTTCAGTTGTAAACCACTAAAACCGCTTTAAGAATACATTAGATCAAATGTTCAAATTATTATCAAAAAAAAAAAAAAAAGATCAAATGTTCAAATTTCAATTTGGATAAAAAAAATTCCCTTATATAATTTATAATATATAAAAAAAAAAAAAAAGTCCTAGTGGTCTACAACTGCTTTCATTTTATTTTCATTTTTCTTAATTATTTATTTCTTGGGAATTAAAAAATATACAATTTGTTAAAAATAAATGGAAGTAATTAAAATTGTCTTTTTTAAAACTAACTTTTGTATTTTATGCGTACAAATTTGAGAATAAAAAGTGGAACTTTTACATCAATTAGTATTATATTTGTGTATAAAAAAATTATGTTGAAATAATATTAAATAGTTAGTTAATGATAAAATAAGTATATTAACACTTTTTATTATATTGTTTTGAAAGAAAAAGATTTATAATCAAATTTTAACAAAATTGTCAAAGAGGCTACAATATATTCTAAATTAAAAAATTAACTATGTGATAAATGTTTCAGCCAACTCTTAGGGTTAATTTCAATTGTAACTTTAAAGTTTAATTTAATTAAAATTTAATATTTTAAATTTATGACAATACATTTGCAGTTTTTGTTGGAATACAATTACCATTATACAAATGTTTAATTATAATTGAAAAAAATATATATACTTCAAATCAATGATATAATGGTAATTGTATATGCTTGTAAAAGCTGCAGATATATTGTCATATACTTAAAAAGCTAAATTCGATTTAAATTAAACATAAAATACTACAGATGAAACTAACCTCCTAAAATAAAAAGATCTTTTTGCCCACTAACAAATCTATAGTGGATAATATTATTTAAAAAATAAAAATAAAAAGACTATGGTAGACAAGTTTTTTAAATCAAAGGCCTGTGGGAATATTTCATAAGTTTTCCATATGATGCCCGTTTCTAAAAATCATTAACGAAAGATGTCACATTTAAAGAATTAAAATTTTGCTCATGTATCATTGTTCATGTTATGCAAAAAAAGGTCAAAAAAGAAATCGGCCGAGCTAATCGGATGAGCTGCCCGAATAAGTTAAAGGTTTGAAATTTTAAACATTCAAGCTCTAAGAATATCAAAAGATGAATGATCTTTGAACTCGGTGTCTTCTGTCCCAAAAGTTTTTTTTTTCCCCTTCAATGAGAAGGAATGAGCGTATGTTTGTATGCATCAAATCTAATTTTTCAGTTATGCAACAGTTTTTGCATCCTCAAATACGAGTATCGACCTTGTATTTATAGGCATTTTCCTTTTGCTTTTTTTTTTTTTTGGTGAAAAGTGAATAGCATTAAAGCAAACAACAACAAAAAAAAAAAACCTCAAAGGAGGCCAACAAAAGCAACAGCGTACCCTCTTACAGATCCGCACAAGCTACAAGAGAAAAGAGAGGGAGGTCTGAAGGTAAAACATTCTCAAAATTAAAGTTAGACATTTTATCAAAAGAAAGTTTAGAAAAACTATCAGCAAATAAATTGGAGCTTCTGTGATTCCACTTGATCTTCCACTTATGAGTATCAAAGCAAGATCTTATCTTTAACATGGCATGTCTGGTATTCCACTCTTCTGGCATCCCATTTGAGTTCACCTCCTTGGCAACCTCCACTGCATCAACCGACCACTCCACATTCTGCCAGCCTTTTTTTTCAGCAACCTCAGCAGCCCACAATAGAGCTTGCACCTCTGCCTCATGAGCACTTTCACAAGATTCAATTCTTGACATAATTTGAATGATGTGGCCCCTTTCATCTCTAACCACAAAAGCAATACCAGCTTTCCTTCCCTGAAAAGCTGCATCAGAATTAATTTTAATCCATCCCATAGGTGGTTTTTCCCATTTTTCTCTTTGAGCCGGGGCCACCTGGATTTCTTCCTTCTGCTGGGTTCTCCAATGATCCTCCACCATGCTTTCAAACGTTTTGACCATTTTTTCAAAACTAACACCACAATCAAAAATCAAGGCATTTCGAAAATTCCAGCTACTATACCACAAAGTGCTCAGAAATACTGTAATGAAGCTTCTATCAACATTCTCACCCATAATTATGTTCCTAGGCTTTAAACAAAAATCAATCACCTCTTGGACAGAAGTTGTTTCCCAAGAATCCAATCTAAAACCCCATTTACTTGCATAAGCAATGCTTCGGGTACCTTGACATGTCTTTAGTATATGGAGAATATTTTCCGGTTCCATTCCACAAACCACACATTCACTTTCTCCTCTCCCCAGCCGATTCCTCATTTTTTGTCCAGTTGGTAACACATCAACAAGTAACCTCCATAAAAAAAATTTAATTCTTTCATGGAGCTTTGATTCCCATATCTGCTTGAAAAGGGGGGAGGCATCATGATTCTCTTCCAGATTTATTATATAGCAGCTTTTGACTGAAAATCTTCCCTTTTTATCTCCTCTCCATATAAGTAAATCTTCACAATCAATATCTGGCCATTTTATATCACAAATAGCCTTAATTGATTCTTCTTCAAACATTAATTCCATAAGTTGAACATTCCACTCATTTGTGTTTGGATTCTTGAGCTCTGCCACTCTCTTTATGTTTGTATAATCTGCTCTTGGCCGGCTCCTTGGTCTACAATCTTCCAAACTTGGAATCCACAGGTCTGTCCAGAGATTTATTCCAAATCCATTTCCCAATTTGTAGCAACTTCCTTTCCTTATAGCTTCCCTAACACTACAAATCCCTTGCCAAATTTTCGAGTCCCCCTGTTTCAATTTATATTCGAAGAAGTTAATGGGCGTTTTCCTTTTGCTGGCGTCATGGACAATTAATGAAGTTAATGGGGGTGATATTTCCTCATTTGGGACCCAGTTTTCAGGTGTTTAATGTTTACAACATATTAAATGAAGTAGTAAACATGCGTCAAGTGGAACCATGCATTTATATTTTCATAAAAAAAAGAACCATGCATTTATTGTGACAGTTACACACGTCCATTGTGAAAAGAATTGGTGGCATTGCAATTCGACATATACAATCCGAGTGAAAAGTTGATCAATCATTCTTCTCCTATCGGAGGTTCAAAAGATTATGCGAGACGAGCCTGCCAGTGCGGCTTGTTTCACGCTTAACGGGGTGGATTTGAGAAATAGATCTCTATATTGGACCTAAGTCAGGACCTACATCGCGTGGGCTTCTAGAAAAGTTTAACTCATATTTTAATCTATACAGTTCACAATTTATACTTTTAGCTTTTGTATATCTACATTCCAACAAAATTGATTCAACATATTGTCATCTTCTAATTCCACTTCTATTTATATTTGACTTTTTAAAACACTATAAATTAATTTAAAAAAACAAAATATTCATTTTGACATTTATTTTAGATATTTTTATAAAATAATATTCATTTTGGATATTTTTGTGTGAAAAATAAAGTTAAAATCAATTATAAAGTTTAGTAAAATAAGTTATTTTTTTTTTTGTCATCAAAAAGTATTTTTAAGATTCAGTACATACTGCATCCTAACTCAGCGATATCGAATCCATTTCAGAAGTATCTCAAAGATAAATATCATCTTGGCCCAAAGAATCAGCAATTCAAATCTACAAGGTATGTCCAAAACAACCCTTTTACTTGTGAGTACTATTATATACCCGAATGCTAGTTTCAGATGTTTTTTAGGAGAGTCTCGATTGTGGATACTATTTTACATCCGAAAGGTAGTTTCAGATATGTTCCGAGTTGTTCCGAAACTGAGTCCTGGACTCCTTCCACAGTAAGCTTAAATGTTCGTACCTTCGAAATAGTGAAAATACTAAACATTCCGAAGAAGTGAAGACACTAAACTTTCTGAGGGAATTATTAAGATTTTGGACATTGGAAGTTACTCTAAATGTTCCGAGTGCGCAAGGTGGATTAACGGGTCTAAAAGTCTGAGCCATAAAGTGATGAAGAATGTTTCCAAGGCAACAGGAAAAGCTAAGAAAGGCTGATACAATAACGTTCGAGACATATGTCTGAGACAAGAAAGGCTAAGCAAAGTTCAAAGTTGAAATGCGTAAATGACTGAGGCCTACATGTCTGAGGCTTATACGTCCGAAGCTTCGACTTGAGTGTCTCAGTATAAAATATCCGAGGCATCCTGAACACGTGTCTCTTTAAGAACTATCTTAGGCACCTTGAACACATGCATTCTTAGAACTATCCGAGGCATCTTGAATACTTGTCTAAGAAGCTCAAAAAGCACTTCCGAAGCGTTTTAACACGCGTTGAAAGGAAGTTAAACGCCAACTGTAACAATTTTGAGCTCAGTTAATTCTCAAATAATCATGGGAATTAATCATCATCATCAAGAGCATTTATTAGACAGTTACAAGTTCATAAAATGTGTCAGATATAAAGGTATGAATAGAAAATGAGAGCTGAAAGGAAGAGGATTCAGAAAACACATAGAAACTATTCACAAATAAAAATTACTCATTGAATTACATTTCTTTTCTTTCTTTGAATTATTCAATACATGTGATTTTGCACCACTACGGTACTAAAAGTCTAAGTCAAACACTTAAGCAATTAAAGTTGACAGCTCGATTAATTTTGTGGAGATCATAAGGCAACACAGTTCTTAGCTACGATTGTTCGAAACTTAGTTTCCATATAAGGCTATGTGTCCAGCACATTAAGATTGGGAGCTGACTTACGTTTATTATAAAAAAAACCACATAAAGAGTTAAAAATTTATATTGGATCTAGAATTTGTTATTTGTGACTATCTAGTTTAGGTATATCACCGTTATTGTGTGGTTGGTACGCTTTTTAGATCAGTAAATAATGGATCATATGCATCCCAAAATTTGTTTGAAAAGTTGGTAGAGCTTGTAGAATGATGTATGGTCCTGTGGTATCACATTATACGTGATGTTGGTAGGGGCATAACTCCCTTTGAAGATCCCGAAGATCCAAGAAAACTTGTGGCTGTTTATTTTCTCCACAGCTAATTTGTGGCCAAATCTGGAGCAGAGCAATGGCCAAAGTGCTGCCGGGACATCTGACACTGATAAAAATATTGAAGCAGATGTGTAATCTGAAGTTAATATCAGTGGGGATTATGTTGGAGCTGTTTGAGCTCTTAGATAGATGGGTTTTTATCTTGAGTTTGTTTACACAATACTTCAAAAAAAAAAATCTGGAATCAAAGATGATGATCATATTGTAGAAGAGACTGTGTGGCATAAATGTGTACTAGTTACAAAGTGATTTGAATCAGATATATCATAATGGGGATTTGATCTTGATTTTTTTTTTGCAGCAAATAAGGGGGATTTGATTTATTGAAGATATAATAATGCACAGACTATGTTATAAGTAATATATTTTCTGATTCATTAGAGAAGTTGGAACCTAAATGGAATTTTAAAAAAGTTTAAAACATGTAAGGCCAGCAAAAAGTTAAAAAAAAAAAATGGAAAGTAAAATAAAAAAGATCCAAGAGGTAGCTACAGCTTCGGGGGATTGAACCCGACGTGAATCGAACACGCAACCTTCTGATCTGGAGTCAGACGCGCTACCATTGCGCCACGGATCCGAAGTTGTTAGCAGAGTCTACTAAAATATATTTATTTAATAAATCATATCTAATTAAAGATTATATAATTTATTTTAATTAATAATAAATTTGAAATGAATCTAAATATTAAAATTTGACCATCATATTAATAGATTAAAATAAAATAACTATAGTTTTTAATGCTTCTAACATTAAGTATTAGATCTTTGAGCGTCTAATTTTTACATTTTAATTTAGTTGAAATTATATATAATATTATTTGACTTATTTTGTTATTTACCATTGAATTTTGATCTGATTTTATATTTCATGCTAAAAAAGTATAATTAAAAAAAGTTTGAAGTTTCAAACTACAATTATTATGAAATCATCCCTGTTATATCATGAAAATATAATGACGCCTAATTGTCATCTCATGTCCAAGGATATATAGTTTTTTTTTTGCTTCATTAATGTTTTTTTCCTAGAAAAGCTATTATTTTTTATTGACTTCCCATTTTACTTTTGAGGGATTATTACTAAAATTAAATAGTAAATATTAATATTATTGGGAGTGCAATGATCACAATTCTTTTATGCATGAGATTCGAATGCTCAATTCTTTCTTCTTTGTTTTATGGTAACCCCACATGTTCAATTCTTACGGGTGTGGGGAAGACTTTAATTATGAGGGAGGGGAGGAGGACTTATATTATATAATAAACAAATTAATTAAGGGAAAAAGAAAGGTCACACCTATTCTCCAAGTTGTTGTCAGCAACCACACACAAAGATCCTTAAATATTTGCGCAATTTTTAAGTAACCTCTCTTCCTCAAAAATCCAAACTCACTTGTAAATAACAAGAGCATCTTCTCAATTGTCGTTATTTTAAATTTAATAAATTTAAATATGATATAAATTTGTATGTATTTTTAAAAATTTATATTTATATATTTTAATTTAAAAATTTAATTTGCTGAAATTTTAATAATTTTTTTTAACGCATACAATATAATACAACAAAGACATACTATTAAAATTAATACCACACAAACCAATATTAACTTATTAAAATTTATATTTATATATTTCAACATAAAAATTTAACATAATTAAATTTGAATAAAAAAAATTAATACGACATAAAAAAACATATTATCATGTTTATTATTATTATTTTATTTATATATATTTCAATAAGACTGAATTTAGTTTAGCGAAGGAAACTTCGAACTATGAGTTATTACATCCACACACATCATTCTCACAAACCACTAGCTTTCAACCTTCTTTTTATGTTTCTTCAATATATTTTTCCACGTTATGTTTATAAGGATATTTCGATTTCTTCAACATCATTATGATTTTTTTATGGGTTTTTCCCTACAATTTATTATATTGGTTTCTTGTCGTACTATTTAGCATGTAACGTTTTATTTGGATAGAAATCCATTTAGCCTGTATGGTTGTATTGGAAGTTGTAATTATTAAATGAAAGTTACAATAACTATTAAAATAAAGAGAACATCTCTAATGAAATTTTTTTATTAAATAGTATAATTTTTAAAATAAAAAGTTTTTTAAAAAATTTTAAAAGAATAAAGAGTAAATTTTTTTGTTAACTCCAATAACACTTTTCATAATCACTTTTTATTTTATATTTTTTCATTAGCAATTATAATTTATAATTTTTTTTTATACTAAAATAGTATTTAAAAATTTAAAATATAAAAATATTATTAATATATTTAATTATAAATATGTATAAAAAAATTATAAAACAATAAATAAAATTTTATATAAAAAATGAGTTCAAATTTTTATATTTAAAAATTCAACGAGCTCTATTTTTTATTTTTAATTTAAAAAGTCTATTAGCCCTTGAAAAGAGATCCAGTTTTTTAAAATAGAAAAAATAAAGTTTTTGAAAAGTCGAATGCTTTTAGAGGCAAAACTTCTTTAGTTGTTATAAATATATTATTTCTATGTAATGAGAAAAAACAGCATCTGCGTTTGTAGTCCAACGGTTAGGATAATTGCCTTCCAAGCAATAGACCCGGGTTCGACTCCCGGCAAACGCAAATTTCTCTTTCGTTTTTTGTGCTCGATCTCTTTTATTGTAACCCAATCTAAATTTTGCTGGTAATTGTAACCAAATCTATATTTGCCCAACTCCACAACCTACGTTGGCGTTAACAAAATTAGAGAGATTGTTCCTCTGATTTTATTGTCTTTGTTGCTCTGATTCTAGTGTCTTTGCTTTCTTGTAGTACTGTATTTGTCTGATCTAACTTTTTCTATTTTCAATTTCAAAGTCTATTTTTTTTACCAATATAGTTTTGTATTTAATCAAGATTTCAGAAGATTTATGTAAATAAATTCATTCTAGGTTTTTGTAAATGTATTTAATTTTAAAAGTTTAAATAAATTCATTCTAGACTTTTAAAAATTTTATAAAGTCATAAAACATTCAATCTAAATTTTTAAAAATGTTAAAAAAGTTTATAAAAGTTATAAAGTAAAGTTAATTCCACATATACCCCTTGAGGTTTGACGAAATTACAACATGCCCCCTTAAGTTTCACAAATTCCATATACCTCTTTTACGGAGGGATGGCCTCTGTCAAGCTTAACTAGGAAAAGGTAAAATTGTATTTTTATCATCGAGTTGATTTGAAGATATGTATGGCCTGAAATTTCAGAGATGTCTGTTCATAGGCGACATTCATCTTCTCTAGAGTCGAGAAGTCAGTCCTAGGCAACCTCAATAGGCGCCAACTTCTCCCACCATCGCAACCTAACCCTAAAGTGAACGAAAACAATTGGAGAGAAAAAGTGAAGCCTTTCGAGCAAGATTCATCCCTGTTCCATGCAAGATTCGTGCTCTGTAAGTGAATGCCTCTTTGTTTTTGTTTTTTTTTTGTTTCTTTCCCCATTTTTTAAACTATATGGTGATTGATATGGTGCGTTCTAGGGTTTTAAGCAAACAGAGAAGAAAATCGAAGGGTTTCGAGCAAGGTTCTGGTGTTTGAATGGTTGGTTTCTTCTTCTTCTTCTTTTCAATTTTTTCGTCTCTGTTTTGATTTTTTTTTTCCATTATTTTTAAGGCTTTCTGGTGATTGATGTTATGCATTCTAGGGTTTGTTTTTTGGTATTTTTTTTCCTTTATGAAGTAGATTTAATTTTATAGTTAGAGGGTTAAATGTTTCAATTTTTTTCTGGGTTCGTGCTTTGGTTTATGAAAATGTTGATTCTGTTAATTTTTTTTTCTTTTGTTGTCTCCAAACCAGTGTTTAGGGTTTTGGTGTTTTAGGGTATTTTCAATTTTATTAATGGTAATGGGTTAATATTTTATGTTTTCGAGATTGAATTTCTGGTTATATGCTCGGGTTTTGTGCTCTGTTTTGCCATTGATATTCTCTGCTCTGGTATTTTTGGTCTCTAGTTTTCTGCATTTTTGTTTTTTTTATTAATATTGTTGGTTATATTGTTACTCTGTTTTTGTTCTGTTTTTTGAATTTCTGGTTTCTGGTTTTTTGAATTTCTGCTATGTTTTTTATTTAATAAACAATTCAATTGAGATGAATTTATATTATCCGATCTCTGGTTAATATCTGGTTAATATTAATATTAATATTGGTTATATTTCTTTCAACTGAGATGAATTGATATTGGTATTGAATTTATATTATTGGTTTTGTGCTCTAGGTCATTTCTGTTTACTAAACACCAATAATGACATTTATGTTTACTAAATAGAAATGGTTATGGCATTTCTATTTACTGATTAGAAATGGTTATTGTTTGTCTTTAAGATTGCTGACAATGCTGTTCGAGATTGTAATTGAGATGTTAGGGGAAGAACAAGAGTCATTTTGGGTTGATGATGAGTACAGTCTCATCAATCTGTTAAATGATGGTAAAGTTTTAAGCTGTGGTAGTAGAGTCCATAGAGAAGAGAATATGACAGTCTTAGTTAGCTTACCTTGGACTGTAGGAGCTAGTATTTATATAGAAGATGATGAGGCCCTATTATATTTGTTTGAAAGTTTCAAGAAACATGGGGTTGGGAGAATCAAGTTTAAGATAGAGGTTGAACCATTAGCTACCTTAGACCCAGATGAGGACCCAACTGATGGAGAGCTAGCTATCATTCCTATTGAACCAGAACTTGTAAACATTTCTAACCCCCCAATCAACCTGAATTGCAACCTGAAAGTGAACCACAAACAGCAAAAGCAGTGACAAGTTCTGCACCCCAACCTGAAGCACCCAAACTTGAATTACCCCAACCTGCAGCACCCTAACCTGAATTACCCCACCTGTAGCACCCTAACCTGAAGCACCCCAACCTGCAGCAGATCATGAACCAGATCCTGAACCTGATGTTGATTTTGAAGCAGTGAAAAGTTCTGCACCCCAACCTGAGCACTCTGATTCCGAATCCTCCCACATGAAGTAGAACCCTTATCTAAATCTGAACAAGAAGGTGAATGTACACTTAAGAATGAGAAGTTTCAATGGAGTCAGGGAGAGGATGAGAATGAGGAAGAACCACCTACACTAGATGAAGAGGATGTACAAGTGCTTAACTCTTATATTGATTCTGACTCTGAATTATATGAGTCAGATGATGGTGATAGGGTTGTAGGCAGTGACTCAGAGGCAGTGACTCATTTATTATTAAAATGAATAATAACATATAATAACATTCAGCTTTTATTTTTTCAACTTAGCAAAATGATGGAGAACAGGAGCAACAGCAACAAGACCATGGACATCAAGAGCAGCAGCAGCAGCAACACCATGGGGTGCAACAAGAGCAGCAAGAGTAAGAGGTACATAAAGCCTCAATTTCTTTTGAATTCAGGTGTATAAATTATGTTAGGCTTTTGTTAGTTTTTTGTAAATGTTAGGGTATGTATACATGAATAGGTATTGCAAATCTAGGGTTGTGTCAATATTATTTTTGGGACACAACACACATATTAATTGTATACAAAAGTGAATGGCCTGACATGTGATAAATGTAAAGCACCTGAATTGTGACATGGAGTTCATTTGACTAATTCCATGAACATTTTGAATTTAACTAGTTCTCATTTCTGCTAAACAATTTTCCTTTTATATTTTCATATTCATTACACATAATATAAATACAGCAATTGATATGCCAAAAAATACCATATTTACAAGCATTATTATCTTCAAACCACCTTGCATTGCTTCTAAGTTTTCAACTTTTACATTTAGTGATTTCATATCGTGTTGCCTTGGAATTTCAACTTCTTCATTGTATCTTATTTGTTCTTTACTGTTTGCATCATCAAGCATATTAAACTCCTCTCTATCTGGTAAAATACAGCAATTGATATGCCAAAAAAGACCATATTTACAAGCTTCATCATCTTCAAACTACCTTGCATTGCTTCTAAGTTTTCAACTCTTACATTTAGTGATTTCATACCATGTTGCCAAGGAATTTCATCTTCTGCATTGCATCCTCTCTGTTCTTCATTGTTTGCATCATCAAGCATATTAAACTCCTCTCTATCTGGTGTCCAGAAAGCATAGTAGCTACATTTTCCATGAAGGCAAAAAAAAAAAAGCTTTGATGGGTTCCTGGTAGATTCAGAAATCCTTACCCCTGCCTTCTTTCCACAATGGCATTTTCTGTTTTTGAATCTGATTATACCTCCATTAACTTCACTACTCGCACTTACTGCTTCCATTTTCACTGATTGCATTCCACATTTTGTAATGGATAAGATATGTTTGAAATTATAATGTGATTGTGGATTTTGTTTGGATAGAATTATAATGGCTGGAAAGTAGAAATCAACAGATTTGAAGTAATTTTTGAAAGTTGATGATAGGTATATAAAGGAAAAGCTGGGGCAATTTTTATTAATTTGGGGCGGTGCATTTGAAAGTCTACTAGTCATTGGGTTGCAACTGCTCCAACGCTTTTTGAAAAAATTTGAAATGTTTTTTAACATTTTATTGCACCGGTTTAATTGAAGGGCATTTAAGTCAAATGTATGGCACGTAGGATACTTAACATTCTGTCATGGACGGAATTCCTCTGTAAGGGAGGTATATGGAATTTGTGAAACCTGAAGGGGTGGGTTGTAATTTCTTCCAACATCCGGGGGTATAAGTGGAATTAACCCTATAAAGTATTCAATTAAATTTTTTTAAAATTTATAAAGTTATGATATATTCAATTTGTCAATGACTTTTAAAGACTTTTATAAATGAAAGACTTTTGTAGACTTTTTAGTCAAAAATGGAAATTTTATTCTTATAAAAAATATCTTACTCTACTCCATCCGAAAATATAGACTCAAACTCATTACTCTTAATATGGTTTCAATATTTTCATGATTGGTGTTGCAAAGTGAAATTATTGTCTGTTGGAATTGTTTTGGAAAAGGAAAAACTTTTATAGACTTTTAAAGATTTTTTAAATGATTTCTATTAAATATTATTTTGGAGCTCTTTCCTCCTCATCTCTCTTGTTCTCTTTATTATATAATTACTAATAATTAACAAAACTGTTATTTTTTATTTTTATAGAAATGCAACTTTTGATTTTTTTTAATATACAAATATAACAAAGTGCAATAAATCTGTGATTTGCTTTGAGAAAATACATAAATGACTATTTTTTTTATATTTTTTTTGCTCATTTACTGTTGCTTAATATGAAAAGTAAAATATTTAATACATTTTTAAATACTAAGAAATAAAAATAATTATGAATTTCGGTAAATAATTTTTGAAATAATTTTTTTTATTGAGATAATTTATATTTTTATTCTGTTAAAAAATATTTTATTAATGTAAAAAAAAATATAGTTATACTATTTCGAAGTCTATATTATATTTAAAAGTTAATGAAAGTATACTAAAATATTTTTTAAAATGAAAATTAACGAAACTGTATAAAATTAACGGACTTGGCGATTCTCAATACCATCATAGCCATTGAGAGAGTAGAAAAGCTTAGTCATCCGTTGATAGTAAGTATCTAAATCTTTTCTTTTGGGTGAACAACACTTCATTGAAAAATAAGACTTTCTGTGTTGAGGCTTTCCCATGATTTGGAGAAGTAATTATGAGACTGCTTGAGATAAAGGAAGATTTAGGAACTGAAGCTGTCTACATTCTCCAATAGATTGCCACCAATCTTTGAGGAATCCAATCGTTTGAGACATGAAGTAAATGAGAATGAGCCGATGAATTGCATTGGGATGAACAACTTGGTTGTGAATCTAGGCAGTGAATTCTTTAAACTTGTCATCTCATTGTAAATGAGAGACATCGTCAAGAGAGAACTAAGGACCATAGTTGTTCTTGGGGTAACTAGTTTCAAGATTGACAGTGGGATTTGGAGCTGGAGTAACAGTCTCCCACATGTCATCATTAGAAAGTATTTCAACAGTTGGTTCTGGTCAGGTTTCTATTTGACAAGTGGTGCCAGATGAGGCTCCCTGTACGGGAGGAGGATGGCTAGTTTAGGGGTCCAAATCTACCATTAGCAAGTCTGTGATTCCTACAAAACCACTTTCACTGTCAGAAGAAAAGCAAAAATAATGAGAAAATGTGTTTGTATCTGTTGCAGCCTGTTGTGAGAAACAATCATATGTTAGGGAGGATGGTAAGGAGATTTGTAAGAAAAGGTAGGATATGTGGATGAAGGATTTTGAAATCTAACAGGAGGAGCAGGAGTTCTGGGTCTATGAGTTATTTTAGGAGGGGCAAAAGATCTAGGCTTAGGAGGAGCTGTTTGAGGAAATTTGTTGAGAAGCTCATAAGTCATAGAAAGGGTAGACTTAGGAGTTCTGGAAAAAACATTAGTTGGGAAAAAGCTTGAGCATTGAGGAGAACTAGATCAAATTTCTTTTTGTCAAACATCTTCTTCCATCAACCTAAGTTGAGTATGAAGTTGTCTGATCTGAGACTCTTTTTCTTGAAATTCTTGGCCAAAAGAGTTTTTTGCAATGAGGTAATGAAGATCTGAATCAAGAGATTCAATCTTCTGTGTTGGATCATAATAAAACTCTTGTAGTTCTCTAGATAGGGTGTTGATCTTTTCATCAGTCAAAATAGTTTTTTCAACAAGCCTATCTAACTTGCCATCAATTCTTTGTAGAGTATTTGAATTATCTTGAATTGTAGCAGACTACCAATTAAGCACTTCATCACCTGTGGTCAAAGGAGCTGTGTCTCCTAAAGAGAGGACTTTTTTTGGGAAGATAAAAGGTCGGGTAGGAGTAGGAGCCTTAGGAAAGGCTGGGAAGTTCTCATCATAAGAACTTTGAGAATGGAACATCATATAGCAGACATCTAAATAAGCTGTAAGGGAAAAAATAGGGATAAAATTGCAGCTTTGTTGGATGAGCGTCTTGAGGCTACGCTTTGGATGTTCAAACTTGTTGGCTGGAAGGATCCAAAGGGAATCTGAATCATCAGGATGAAATTGGCGCTGTGCAGAAGGTGGCTTGCATCTTTGTTTATTCTTTGAGTGCCTTCGGAGTGAGACATAGTCATCATCATCATCAGAGAATTCATCAAAGCTACAATCTGGGTCACGCCTTTCAGGTGCAAAGCCCTAAATAATATGGCTGTTGATTTTATCAACATAGATTTTCTTTCCATCAGGGTAGAAAGACGAAACTAGAATATCTGTTTCACTTTCTATAGGAAGGATGGCCATAGACTGAGAAAAGGGGAGAATCCCAGAAGAGGAAGATTCAACATCTTCTGGAAGCTGGTAGGAGGCTTTTACACTTCCATCAGAGATGTGGGTAAAATTTGTAACAGGAGCATGAAAGGTTACAGGCGGTTTTTGAATTCCTTCCTGTAATTTTTCAAATTTGGTGATCCAGTTAGATGGCATTCTTTTTAGATGTTCTTCACAGCTGATAGCTGGTGTAAACTGAACAATAGAAGAGATGTGAGGTTGATCAGCAGTGACCAAAACATGGACTGTATCTTCGACTAGAAGGCAGAGATTAACCACATGATCTTAGACTCGATAGATCAATTGGTGATGGATAGTTCCTGCAAAGGCTGTACCGATTTGAGGAGCCCCTTGTATCTGAATTTGAATTTGGAGGGCTGAAGAGAGATTTGGATCTCTAAGATGAATGTTAAATTTAGGATAGAAGGTAAACATAACATTGCCACTGTTTAAGGTGACAATTGCTGACCTAATAACAACATGCTCATAGATTCTAAATGTCCTGTTTAAAAGAGACATTCTGGAAATGGCAGTAATATTTTGTCTACCATGGAAGTTGAGAATAAGGCGAATAGCTCCAAAATGAAGGTGAGAGTATTTTTCATTGATCCAGTGGTTAATGAAATCTTGAGGAATTTCAAGAGTTATGTGTTGTTTTGCCTGAGTGACGGGAACAAGACAATGATCCAAACCAGTGGTATGAATTAACTCATTTATGTGGACTAACGAGGAGATATAAGCTGGCATAAAGAATGCCTTTGACGTTTAAAAACAACATAAGGTCTGATCAAAGGTTGAGCAGTGGGATCAATCTGAGCATCTTCTAGAGCATAAGTATATTCCAAAATTAGAGACGGATTTGGTACGAGGGTTAAGTTTTTGAACATGGATACTAACATATGAATAGGTTCTTCGAAGGGAAGAAAATTGGGAATCATTTGAAGAGGTTGAAGATCTAGGAGAAAGGAAAGGATTAGATACTAGATTCGGTGGATTTTCTTGCTGGTTGCATAGTTAAACAAGCTTTCTCTTCCTCACTTCTTCTATAATATTTTTGTCACATGAAGCTTTGTTAGGCTCTGATACCAAAGCTTTATTATGAGTTATTTCATGAATCATATATTTGTAGAACTTTATGTATTACTTTATTTAAAGCCTTATATTTGTAGAACTTTATGTATCACTTTCAATTTTTGGACATTTTGGACCTTTATTGAAATCTAATGTCATAACTTTTTCCATGAATCATATTGTGTCTTAATTAGGCTTAAAAATCATAATTAATTATATTAGCAAAATTATTATTTTCTCAGAAAATTCAATCCTCACAACCTGGTTATCAAAAAATTAATTAAAATAAATCTTTAAAAGAGCTTGTGGGTTTCAGCTAAATGGATTGTTAAAAAAGAAAATTTGAAATTGAAATTTATTTTGCTCTTCTTATGTGTTAAAAGTGCTATTTTTTTTAAAGGTTAAAAGTGCTATTATTTTGTATAAAAATTGCATATTAACAATCAAGGGTGGCTTTGTTTCCAATGTTATATTTAATAAACTATTTTTTTGTGTGTATTAATTATTTAATAAACTGTGATTTATATGCTCAAAAATCCCATTAATTTGTATTTATAACGTAAATTTTTTCTAAATTAAGACCAAAATTGGGAAATCATGCACGATCTTCACTTATCACGCGCGCACACACACATATGTATATAGATTTGCTATAAAACATATCTATTATGCTTCATAAGCTTTCCAACAAAGATATTTTTATTTTTTTCTTGATTTTTTTTAAATTTTTTTAGCTATGAATCTTATAGCATTTAAAACTATTAGGTTAAAAAAACTAAAAAAAATCTATCTTTTAGACTCTTTAACAGGTGAATTTTATAGCAAAACTCATTATATATATAATGATAAAAAAAAGCGCCTGACAAATACACAGTTGTGCACGCCAAGCGCAATCACAATGGATTTGATATGATTTGTTGTGAATAGTGCAAAGTTTTCATGATGGGCTATGTCAAATTTGTCGTGAATGACATATAGATACAAAGAAGAGCCTTTTTTTATCACTCTCACTCATATATATATATTTTTTCCTTTGGTTTATTGGTAAAAGACAAACCACCAGCCACTTTTTTTTTGGGGTAAATGAGCCAACAAAATAAGACTAGTGAAAGTCAAAAAGAAATTTTGAAAAAGAAAGGCACTTTGTGAAGGCATGGAATATCAAATCAAAAGGATAGTCGTCCCTGTTTTTGGAGCTTTTTGTGCTTAATAGCAAAGTTATTTTCATAAAAAAAAAAAAAAAGAATAGTAGCCTAGCTAGGAGTATATATGTGTTTTGTTTTTGGTGAATATGAGTATAAATGTGTATGTACATAATCTTTTTTTTCTTTGTATAAATATATCTCAATTAGTATTTACCAAAAAAAAAATATCTCAATTAGTTAGGGTCTTTGTAGTGTGTGAGAAATTTTTTACTAACAAATAAAAACCAAATGAAGGGAAATGAGAGTAGGGGTGAATGCATGCAGGGCGGGAGTTTATGGGAAGCAACCAACAACAGAGTGTTGCTAGGGTGAGTATGAGTCATGTTGAATGTGTTTGCCTTGTTATCACTCCCAAATTGGCATATCTTATAGATGTCAACCGTATCATTCGCCTTATCCAAGGTTGTGGTCGCAGGGTCTCTAGACACTTCAATCGCAACATTAAGTCTCCTACTAATTAATTCTCTTCCTCTTCTACATACATATATTTTGTCCATTTTTTATGAAGAACATTGTTGTCTTATATGTCACAACTTGGAAAAAATTAGTTAAAACTAAAATGGGAGTAGTTGCCAATAACCTTTTAATTACCTAGAATGCAGCCTTCGCTTCTACTATCCACACAAATGTTTTTCCTTTAATACAATCAGTGATTGGAGCCATAACGCCACTGAAGTTTGAGATGAACCGCATATAGAAAGAAGCACGTCCATGAAAGCTTCACACTTTAGTCACTGTCCGCGATTGAGGCCACTGCTGAATCATTGTAACATTTGATTCATCCACTATGTATCTCAGAAATAAAACACGGTTACTAGAAAAGAGCACATCTTTGGTGCATAATAAGTTTCCTCCTTGCGCTATACTTCAAAATCTCCCCCAGATGCCGAATATGTTGTTCAGAGTTAACACTATAAATCAAAATATCATCAAAGTAAATAACTCATTTACAGATGAAAGGTAGTAACATATGGTTCATCATGCCTAGGAAAGTACTTTGAGCATCCAATAGCCCGAATGTCATCACCAGCCATTCGTACAAACCTTTCTGTATTTTGAAGTAAGTATTCCATTCATCTCTTAGACGAATCCGAATTTGATGGTATCCACTTTTCAAATTTCAACTTATTGAAAAACAATAGCTTCATTAAGATGGTCCAATAAATCATCCAATAGTGGAATGGGAAAATGATAGCAAACTATTATCTTACTATCAGTTGGACTATCCACACACATTTTTCAAGTTTCATCTTTCTTCGGTGTTAGCAACGCAGACATTGCACACGGACTAAAGCTTGGTCTGATAAGTCTATTAGCCAATAGCTCCTCCACATGTCTCTCCGACTCTTCATGTTCTTTCGGGTTCATACAGTAATGAGATCGATTAGTCTAAGCCACTCCAGGTACAAGGTAAATCTGGTGTTCAAAATTCCTTAAAGGTGGTAGCCCTCTTTGTAGCTCATCATAAAATATATCAGTAAATTCTTTTATGATAGGCTTCACTTCAATAGGTATCCCATCAATGTTACTAGACATTGTCGCCACCAATGCAAACAATACCAGTGCACTTTGTAATTCCTCTTCAAATATATCAGCGTGATATTTCCATTATGGGAACTATAGGATGTCTCTACCTCCTTATTAGGCAACAAAACAATCCTAGTGGCATTAAATAAAAAACTGTAAGTATTTAAACGCCCATTATGCATTACCTCATGGTCATACTGCCACAGACGCCCTAGTAACATATGAAAAGCTTCCATCTCTACCACATCACACAACATCTTATCCTTGTAATTTAAGTATTTGGAAAAATTGACAAGGCTGCCCGTCCCACAATCATTTTTCTCTCTCTTTTCAACCATGCCAACTTGTATGGCTTAGGATGCCTTTCAATTGTCAATCCCAAATTCTGTACTGCCTATTCTAAAATCACATTTTCACAACTTCTAGAATCAATAATAAAATGACAAACCTTACCTTTTATGGTGCTAGTTGATTGGAAGATGTTCGTTTGTAACCAATCATCTTCAGTTCCACGTAGAGATAAAAAATTTCGTAGGAATACCAACAATTTCTAGTATCTTCCTCCACCAATTCTTCTTCAGCCTCATCAGTCACATTCTCATGATCATACATAGGTTCCAAATCAAAAGTCTAGTTCTGCTCTTCCTCTCACTCCTCATATTCAATAAATAATCCTTTAAGTGGTCCTTTTTTACACCCTAATTGTCTATTACCTTGTTCACCTCAAGAAAAACATCGACATTCTTCTCCTAAGCCCTTATTCAGTTGGGATGCACCACCCTATTTTGGAACATAATTCAATGGTTTTGGTGGTATGGTACCCTATTGTAAAACCCCACGACAGATAGTCGAACTAGTAATACTCCCATATCCAAAAGCCTCCAGAGTTACTACGTCTCCCAATTGTTTCTCATATTGCAATTCTCTCTTATGGGCTTCTGATACTGAACAAGATCAAACATATTCAAAAACATCTTGAAATTGAATATGCATACCTCCAATGTACCAAAAGACAAGTTGATATTCGTTTATTGAAATACCATTACAAGCTAGGAGTTGATAAACTTCTGTAGTATATTCTTCCACTGAACAATTCCCTTGCCTCAGATTCTATAACCACTGATACATAACACGGGTATAGTTATAAGGTAGAAAGACTTCATGCATCTGCTTTTTCAGTTTTTCTCAGATTGTGATTTTTTTCTTTCCTCGTATTCTTCGACTGTTGCCACCAAGCCGCAACCATTCCCCTGAATCGAGTTGCCCCATTTGGTACCGTTTATCTTCCACTGCACTAATCCAATCCAAAAATTGTAATATCCCATCCTAAGTACATAGTAAAAATTTTCAAATTTGACCAAGTTTGATCAGTTGACCGAGTGTGGGTCTCTCCTTTGACTTTTATGGAATTTTGATTTTAGCTTTGACTATGGTACCGTTACGTATAGCTCATCAATACGTGTTCGTAAACTAGTAGTACGCTTGATTCTGAGCTAAGACTGTGAAGTTATGGTTAAAACGGTGTGAGGGGTGTTTTCTGCCGCGCCCAACCCCTACCTCCAGCCCCCCCTCGTGCTGTTTTCTGTCGCGTAGACCACGACCACCGTGCCCCCTCTTCCTTAGCCAGCAATGGCCAATAGCTGATCAGATCTGGCCAACAACTACCCGAGAATCGAAGCCGGCAATCTCTTATACCTAACCATGCCGGTGACAGCCCGTGGAGCTGCCCAGATAGCCGAAAAACACAAAAAATCTGGTAAGTGCTCTCTGCCTCCATTCGCCGGTTTTCGATGAGTTTCTGGCAATGGGTAAACTCATTTCCCTCTAATTTGGACCCTAGGAACTCAATTTCATAATCAATTTGGCGTAATTCTTCATGGTTTGAACGGAATGAAGAGAGCCTTTTTGACTGTGGGTTTCGGGCCATTTTCCGGCCACCACCGGTGGAAATTGGGTAAATTGAGTTGGCTATTGTGTTATACTCTCTTCAAGCTTCATTATGATATATAATTTGCATATTATTGTTGAGTATTTAAAACTTGCTTAATTTTGGACTATGTTTGTGATAACTGTTGAATTTATACTGGAATTGAGCTTGTTTCTAAATTAAGGAACTCAACATTGAGCTTAATATTGGTTGGCGATTAAATATGCAATATGTGTTTTTAATGATTATTCGTGACTAATGAACTTTTTGGTTATTTTTCGTAAAGTTGTATAAAATGGTAATTCCAAAAAAAGGTTGTGGCTTTTATGGAATTTAAAGACCATTGGGGCAATTTTCTAATAGTCAAAAAGATTTGAATACTTTCGTAAAATTTTCCAAAATAGAAGATTTTGGTAAATTGTTGAATTTATTATGATTTTAAATTAAATTGATTTGAAAAGTTTATGAAAACTGATGATGGATGATCTCGGAGATGATTTTGAAGAGTACCACACAGTATCGAGATATGTTGGTTGTACGCACACTATTATGATATTATGCAATTCTCTGCTGCGGACACCTGTCGAGAAAGATGATGAAGATCCTGCCATGACGTATTTGGGACACCGGTCTGTCATGATGAGTTATACCCCCTTCCCCCACCTGTGGCGTCGTCAAGACGCTGATGGTCACACGGGATACTATTATGATATTATATTATTATTTTATGCCATCCTCTGCTGTGGACAAGTGTCGGGAGAGAGATGATGAGGATTCTGCCATGACGTATTTAAAACGCTGGTCCGTTGTGATGAGTTATACTACCCTCCCCCGCCTATGAAGCCATTAGACTCTGAGGGTCATAGACTCACACGGCACGATACTAGAGTATGGTACTGGATATGATATATGATTATTGATTTATAGTTTTAGATTGGCCTTTAAATTTATGGGTTGTAGCCCATCTACTTGGCATTTTATGAGGATATGTTCAACAAAATGATTTTTAAATGTTTTACTGAAATTCATTTATGGTTCTAGTGATTGATGCGAGATTTTAAGTGATATTGTTAAATTATATTTTCGCCCCCAAAATTGTGTTATAATGATTTAATGATTTTTGGAAATAAAGTTAAGGGTTTTGTGAAATTAATTTCAAATAGGCAGTTTGTTAAAGAGTGACGTGAGGTATTGATAGTGATTTTTATTTGGGAATAAAATTATTAAATGTTTTATTTTATTGATGTTTTCAAGAATTATTGGTTCTTGTGATATAGAGGTTGGATGAATAATGTTTTTGAGCCTGTAAAGTATTTTTGTTGATGATTGAACTTTCTTTACTAGAGGATTTGAGCATGTTTTAACTTTTCAGCGGTAAGCGAAAATTAATTTAAAAGGTTCCTTAGGATAGTTAAAGTTTATTTATGGAAGTATGTATTTTAATTATACGTGAAAGTCATACTAATTCTATTTGTTATATAAATATTCATTTTATTGCTTTTATACTTGGAAGGCTAATGAACTTAGCTTTGGTAACGAAAGCATATCCTTATAATTATTGATTTAGTTGATTATGGTGGAAAGTTTAAGGAGGATGTTGAGATGTGGTCATGGCTTGAGTATGCCGATGCTTGGAATATCATTAAAAATCAGTTGAGAACTACATATAGCTTGATTCCTATTAATAAGGGTATGTAGGCAGCTCAATTTTTAGGCTGAGTCCAATTACGAAAAATACAATCGATGTATTTATTGGAATGTTGAAATTATTTACTGAAGTGTGGTTACTGTGTGGAAATGATGCTGGTATATTGGATTATGTATAGAAATGTGTTTTCTTGTAGGGATTGTACCTTTATGTATTTGGGGAATGTTCCAAAGACAGACGAAATGCTGCCGAAATTTTTATTAAAATTTCTAGCACTATAAAATCTTTTTTCTTTTGATTGATTCGTCCTTATTTAATAATTTTTAGTGGAGTTACTTGACTGCTTAATGGCTTAATAAAAATATTAAGTCATGCAGGCAGGATTTATGCGGATCTGATCATGTCAAGAATTCCTCTGCCTGCAGACTATCTTGGAATTCTAGCATATCTACTTTCAACCTAGATTATCATTGTCTCGAAACCTCCTGATCCATTGTTTGCCATTGCCGAAAAGAGAGGCAACAAATGGATTTTCCACATTAGAATCATCCTCCACAAAAGTTGAAAAAGGATTCTGGTTTAAAGCTTGTAACGCTGCCAATTGTTGCGGGAACAACTCCACTTGTTGTCGTAACCGAACGTTCATTTTACGTTCAGATACTTTATCCATCTTTATGCGGTGAGAATGGTGACCAAGGCTTTGATATCAACTAATGTAGCGGAAGCTAATGAAAAAGATGAAAAAAATAATCAAATAAGCACAACAAATTCAAAACTTGTTTATTCGCGCATGAATACAAAGATTTGGAAGGATAAAAGAGAAAACTCTCTGAAATTTTTATTAAACAAAAGTTGCTATCTAAATACACAAAAAAAACCTTAATTACTAAAGAAAAAGTCTCAAAATAAATCCTAATCACAAAAATAGAAAATAGCAAAAATTGACTTCTTCAAGATAGGCGCCTGTCATTGCACCTGGCATTTTCAGCCACAAAACAGCCAACCAAAAGAAAACAAGACTCAGGCCTTCTTGGCACCTGTTGTTTGATAAGTTTTGTTTTAGGTTATCTTTTGAGTTTATTATTTGCTAGTTATGTTTATTTGAATAATATATTCATTTATTTTTATTATTTTCCATTTTGTAGGTGAAAATAAGATTTTTTGCAAAATCAATACAAAAGAATAGCATTTTTGTCATTTTACATAATTGAACGACAAAACTATAATTTTTATGTTTCTAATGTTTAAATGTTGGAAATGATGTTAGAATGTAAAAAAAGAGTGAAAAAAGAGTTAGAAGGTGAATTTTTGTATTTTGGAATTTTAGGCTCGAACTTTCTATATTTATAATTTTTTATAAATAGATTCCCGAAGACCATAAAAAATGAAGATTCAAGTAATTCTGAGAGTAGAAATAGATTATGCACATCAAAATCAGTCAAGCTAAGCCATTTCATACTAAATCATCAAGTGCCACATAATCAAAGATCCAAGTAAAGAAAGTGACGTGCTACGTCATCAATGCATATGTGGTACACTTTCAAAGTTAACCATAAATGGCCAAAGTCAATTTAAATGTGGAAAAAGTGAGGAGAAATAATTCTCATGCACTATGCATAGAAGAATTCAGTTAGGGCATGAATGTGGACTAAAAAAAACTACATACATTTTTCTTGATCATCAACTAAATCCATTGATACATAAAAGTTTTCAAATTTAGCCACCTTTGCATTAATGGTAAATTGAAGCCAATTTTCTATAATCTCTCCTCTAAATTTTGGCCAAAGCAAGAAAAATATCCAAAGAAAATTTCAAACTTACCCTCGTGCATATTCTCTCTTCTATGTCTCAACCCTATTTTCTATATTTGCATAAGCTTATACCTTCATAGTTGTCCACCCTATGAGGCATGCAGTTTTTTTAGCTTTTCTTAAAGCCTTGGAGACAACATTCTCTCTTGGCCGATCACTCATCCTCTCACTTTGCTTTAGATTGTTAATTTTTTCTCCATAACTCACAAAATACCATAGCCACTATCAACTCTAGCCAGCATCATCATTGTCGCTGCCCTTAGAGAGAACTTTCTTTGTGTTTTTCATCTCCATCTATTTAGCCTTCATTTATCTGCTACTCAAAAGCCTTGCTATCTTTCCATCAAATCCCATCCTCTATCAACCATTGACAAGCCTTCAACAACCTACGCAAAATAAATTTTTTTTATTTTTTTGGTTTAGATTTAATGCATTTTAGGGTCTGATTCTTTTGTAAGAACCTTGATTTTTAATATAAGAATAATTTATCTTGCCTTTCTACTTATGTTGTTTTTATTTCTCATGAGATCTAGCATAAATCACCATTAATTTTTGTGTTGCCAACTTTTTAGTGTTTTTAAACACAAGTTCTCTTTATTTTAATTTCATACAATTTAATTCCTTGCAATTTATTTTTTTTTGTATTTAAATTCCTTGCAAATTTTAATTCCTTTTTCTTTTTATATTCAATTGCAATTTTAATTTCATGCATTTTACTTTTAAGCAATTTAATTTATATGTAATTTACTTTCAAGCAATTTAAGTTATTGCACTTTTATTTTATTATTTTTTAATTTTTCAACACTTTATTTTTATTGCAATTATTCTTTTCAGTTCACAAATCAATTAGCTATTTAAATATCATTTAATCAAAACTAATTTTTTTAGTAATTAAGATCTAATCCATATGAGTTTGACATCCTAACATTGTTCACACGATATCCACTTTATTATTTAGTGCGATTCATATATTTGCAAAAATAATTATATACATAATCACGCACAACCATTGTGGCACCTAATGTGCTCGGGTTCACCTTAGCTCTTTTTTTGACTATTTTTTGGAATGTTCGATACCTGCTAAATAGTCTAAAGCCAAATATTCTGCATCACTCATATATATATATATATATATATATATATATTATCCTTTCTTTTTTTTTTGGTAAAAATATATATTATCCTTTCGTTTATAAGCCAAAAGACAAACTCGTATTGTGTATCAGCCCTTCGTGTAGAAACGGAGAAAGGAAAAATGAGCCTAACTATAAATTAGACTATTAAAAGTCAAAAAGAAATTATTGAAAAAATAAATGGCACTTTGTGAAGGCATGGAATATCAAATCAAATGCCAGGAGTCTTGCGAGGTGTATATATAACCATTCCTTTTTCCTTGTATAAATATATCTCAATCAGCTATGGTGTTTGTAGCGTGGGAGGAATTTTTACATAACAAAGAAAACTAAAAAACTCTGTATTTTTTCTTTTTATATTCTAACTCAAGCAAAGCTAAAACAAAGCAATACAAATCTAGACAGCTACTAATTTTTATTTCTGAAAATATTTCAATCAAACACCAAAAATCCAATAGGTTTAAAATTGGTGGGGCCCCACGTTTATCTTGCACTTTATAGTGCAGAATTTGACTCAAGGAGAGTGGGATCTCGCACGCATTATTCTATCAATAATTGTTATTTGCTTCTTCTTTTTTTTTTTTTTTTTTGTAATGTTTTTGTATTTTTATTCTTTTTACTCTTTTAGTTTTATGTATTTTTTTTTTATTATATTCGTTTTTTAATGTAATAAAATCCAGGTAATAATTATAAAAAGTTTATTCAAATTTTTTTATTTTTTTCAAATTTTTTAATATTCAATTTCCAATAATTATTTTAACAAAAAAAATCAATTTTATTTTGTCAAAATTTTTATAAAAATTTATAGTACATTACATTTTTATACCAAATGTTGTGCAATATTAAATAGTACAAAGCAATACTTTATAATAAAATTCAATCCAATACAAAAAGCATTACTAAGCCTTATATGGAAAGTATTCTCTAGTATCACTTTCAATTTTTGGACATTGTGGACCTCTTTTGCAGTCTAATGATCATAAGTTTTTCTAAATCATATTTGTGTCTTAATTAGGCTTAAAAACATAATTAATTATATTGGCAAAGTTATTATTTACTTGGACAATTCAACACAATCCGTTTACAAAAAAAATAAAATAAAGTTAATTTTTGAAACAACTTGTCGGTTTCAGCTAAATGGATTGTTAAAAAAAAATTGATATTGGTTTTGCTCTTTGCATCAAAAGTGCAACTTTTTTTTTCTTTTGTTTTTAGGGTTAAGAGTGCTATTACTTTGTATAAAAATTGCATATTAACAATCATGGATGGCTTTGTTTCCAATGTTCTATTTAATAAACTATTTTTTGTGTGAATGACTTATTCAATAAACTATGATTTATATGCACAAAAATCCCATTAATATGTATTTATAACTTAACATTTCTCAAAATTAAGACAAAAATGTAGTGAAACCATTTTATAAGACCAAAATATATATATTTATTTTATAAGAAATAGGAGAGAGAAAAGAAGAGATATAGGAGAAGAGAGATATAGAGAGAGTGGAGAAGAGAGTGAATAGAACTGAGGTATTATAGGCTTTTCATTGGCCACGTAAGATTTTCTAAACGAATTAACAACGACATAGAAAATATGCATTATTTTTCAAATTTGAAAGATTTGATTATAATATTAATAAATTTAAAAAAAGATACATGTAATATGGCTTATATATATCATTATATGTATTTTAGTATATATTTTTTCCTTTCGTTTATAGGCAAATTCTTTCTCATATATATTTATATATGTATATTAGTCTATATTTTCTCCTTTCGTTGATATGCAAAAAGACAAACTCATAGTGCACCAGCCACTTGATGTAGGAACAGAATGGAGAAAGGAAATGAGCCAACAAAACAAGACTCTTCAAAGTCAAGAAGAAATTATGGAAAAAAAAAGGCACTTTGTGAAAGAATGGAATATCAAATCAAAGGATAGGATTCCTAATTAGGCTAGGAGTGCGGAGAAAGGAAAAATGAGCCTAGCTACAAATTAGACTAATAACAGTAAAAAAGAAATGGCACTTTGTGAAGGCATGGAATGTAAAATCAAAGGACAGGAGTCTAGCAAGGTGTATATATAAATATAACCATTCCTTTTTCTTTGTATAAATATATCTCAATTAGGTAGTGTCTTTGAAGTTTGGGAGGAAATTTTTACATAACAAAGAAAAGCAAATGAAGGGAGGGTCATGGACATTAATGGTGGTGGTGGTGGTGGTGTTGTTGGCTGGGATGTGGGCGGTGGAGAAGGCAAGTGGTGCTCCGAGTGCCGCGGAGTGTAAGGAGGAGAAGAGAGTTGGAGTGAATGCATGCAAGGTTGTGATTTATGGGAAGCAACCAACAGCAGAGTGTTGCCAAAGGATAAGAGTGAGTCATCTTGAATGTGTTTGCCCTGTTATCACTCCCAAATTGGCAGCTCTTATCGATCTCAACCGTTTTATTCGCCTTATCCAAGGTTGCGGTCGCAGAGTCCCTAGACACTTCAAGTGTGGCAGCAAGTCTCCTAATTAATTATCTTCCCCTTTACATATTTTTGGCCCCTTTTTTTATTTTTATTATTATTATGAAAAACATTGCTGTTTGTATGCCAGAGCTTGTAAATTTTCGCTAATCATGATAATATGACAATATGATGCAATTGGATAATTGTATAGACATTGTTCCAACTATAGGTTGCCACCTTATTCAAGAAAATTCACAAATAGTTACAAAAACAAATATGCAAATATTTGTTTATTTAATGTTGAATTTGGATTTTTAATTTCTGTTATGGAAGAGATGAGTCATGGTCACTAGAATTTTTTTTGTGTGTAGAGAATCATTCTTAAAATTAAAAGCATAAAAAACTATAAAGATACCAATTCTATTGATAGAATTTTTTTTTTTTTTTTTTTTTTTTTTTTTTTTTTTTTTTTGCAGGCATCACTACACCATGAGAGGTTGGACTTGACTGGATGGCTGCCTTTTTCTTGGCTACAATTCTTATGAATTCCCTTTCTTAATTTTAGTTTTTCCCACAATAATGTTTTTCATTTGATATATAATAATATTCTTAATGCGTGGCCATGTGTAACATATATGTATAAACTATTGGCGATCTATCTTTTATAATAATATTAGAATCACAAACTTAATTATAAAATTTTAGATACTAATGTAACCTCATTTTATTGATGAGTGATCATTAACTTATGTAGTAAGACTATACTAATTTATTAATCATTAATATATTGCCATATTAGTTAGTAAACAAATTTAATGATAGAATCCAAATGCTGAGCTTACTTTACTACTACAATTTGGTTTGGAAACAAAATTGATTAGAATAACTTGGTAACAAATTTATTGAATAGGACTACTCTCTATGTCATAAGTTAAGCTATGGGTATGCAATTATTGTTTGGATAAATGCTCTAATGCTGAAATTATTGTTTGGATAATTTTCATGCTGCAATTTTCATTGGATTCTATTCTATTGAAGGCCTAATGAAGATGATGGAAAATTTCTACTTTAAAAAAAAAATATTAATTAATAAATATGCAATACGAATATATATAAGTTAAATTATAATGTTTACATTATATTTCAATAATTTCTGTGATTTCTGCAAATCGTTTGCTGGTGAGACTCAAATAAAGTCAGAGATGTTTTATTTGTGAGGCAGCTTGATTATTTGACTCTACGAAAGTAGATCAAAATTAGTGTACACACGTATGGAAGCCAAATCATTTTACTAATTAAAAGTACAAAACCTTCCCAATGAGTTTGGAATTTAGGAAATTTCTACGGTGGAACCTTTATTTCAAGAATTTTATTGAAACTCCTTGACAATATTATTCATTATAAATCAAATATTATATATTATAAATAAAATATTATTCATTATAAACATAATTATTTATTATAAAAAATATTATTTGTTATAGATTAATATTATTTATTATAAACAATATATTACAAATAATTAATCAAATATTATTAATTAAAAATAAATATTATTTATTATGAATAAAATATTACATAAAATAATAAAATTTATGCTAAACTTGAAGGGTTTCGCTGTATTTTAACTCTATTGATAATGCAATGGACGTCTGATATTGAACTGCTCTCCGTAACTTTTTTTTACACTTTTTCAAAGCATCGGATTCTGTTCTATTTGAGGAAAAACTGTGTTAATTTTTTAATATTCTGTTTTCTAAAATTTGTGATATGTTTTTGTATTACATATAGATAAATCCCTTCTAAAATTCTATTTTTGTGCAACGCCATAGCTTTCACACACTTTTTTCTGCTATAAAAATAAATACACATACAAATTGGACGAAAAAGCAATAGATGAAATTCAATATAATATAAGCATTTAAGGAATAAAAGTTATGAAATACATATGGGATGAGGAGGTTGTTTGTATGGTTTACTGAAAATATGGGTATTTCCGTAGTTGCACTTAATTTCCCTAAAATAAAAAAATACAGGAATTCTAAGTGGGGTTATAATAAAAGTCTAGTAATGAAAAGCCTTAATAGAAATAAATATATAATATATGACGATATATTTTTAATTTAAAATTTTAAAATTAATGATAATTCAACGTGATATTATAATCTAAAATTTTAAAATTTTGACATTCAAACATAACAATACACACACAAGAGTAATAGGAATAAGAGTTTTTTGCATTTATAGTTCTTTATGTTTAAGGTTTTTGACAGACTTAGCATTTATGTTTTTTTTTTAGCAGCATTGGTCCCATATGTTGACAAAATTAGCATTTACTAGTCATTTTTATGATTTCGTTTGTATTCTGTTAGTTTATTCCATGTGCAAGTCAAATGCTAGGGGTAAACATGTCATTTTGAAAATTTTCATTCTCTCTTTTTCCTTCCTCTGCCCTTTGCATATAAGAAAAAATCGCAAGTTTGACCCACGATTTAGTATAACAAATGCCAAACATCTTATCGATTTCGTGGTTGAAAATTTGAGTGATTCCTCAAATGAGCAGTCTTCTTCTTTTCAGCACCTACACTTTCACTTCCCGTCTTCCCAACCTTCATTTCCCATCTTCCAAGCTCCACAACGACAATGTTCTCATTGTCCACGCTGCAACATTTTGTCATGTGATTTTTTCCTATATACAGAGGGTGAGGGAGGAAGGAAAAGAGAAGGTGAGTTTTCAAAATGGGATGTTTGCCCCTGGCATGTGACATGCACATGGAGTAAACTAACATAATACAAACGAAATCATGAAAATGACTAGTGAATGCTAATTTTGTCAACATATAGGACCAATACTGTTAAAAAATAAACATAAATGCTAAGTCTGTAAAAAATCTTAAACATAAATGACTATAGGTGTAAAAAAGCCTAGAAATAAATAGCTTAAGCTTTTGGTGGGTTTGATAGGGATTTGTGTAGCTTTGGCAAAATTTGGTGGGTTGGTAATAGCTAGGTTTTTTGGTGACTTTCCCACTATCCATACCTACAAGTTTAATCTAGCTCAACATGTACCCACTTTTGCAAATCACTAATTTTACACGAGTTGTTCATGTTCGTTCCAACTCCTAAAAGCCCTAGTTATAAAAAAAAAAAAAAAAACCTAAATTTATGCGATTTGTTATATGCTTTCATATTCTCTGTATCGTTGAAAGATTGCGTATAGAGGTGTAAAATGGGCTGTGCCGTGCTAGTCCGATCCATTTAAAAGTTGGTCTGTTCGTGCTCATGCCGTGCTTGTGCCAGCCCATTTATTTTTCATGCTGTGCTCGTACCGACCCATTTAGTTTTCGTGACGTGTCAAGCATGCTATGGGCTCAAGCACTTACGTGCTCATGCCATGCACATGTCGTGCTTGTGTTTGTGCTTGTGCCAATTATATTTTGCATATTTTTTATAATATAAATTATATAGATGAATAAAAATTATTCATAATAAATATTAAAAATAAATTAAATTATCAATTAAATAATATATTTTAATTTTTAATTGATAGATAACACAATAAGTATTTACAACTAAAAAATAAAAAAAATATATATTAATAGTTTTATTTTATATATTTTATTCCAAATCAATATTCAAATTTAAATCTACATTTGAGAAATAATCATTTAAAAGCATTTCCAATGGCTCTTTCTATTTTAAAAAATTTCTGCCACGTAAGCAAAATAGATAGAGTGATAAAAAAATTCACTCCAATGATTCTTTTTATAAATGATGTTAAGCTGATGTGGCAAAAATAAAAGTAGAAGCTGTCTAGAAAACTGTCTATTTCTGGAAGCTTCGGTAGACCGTTTGACTTATTAATTTTATTAATATTTGTTAAAATTAAATTATTTGGCGCGATGCATATTTTCGTTTGCCGCTTGAATTTTTCTTCAATCATCATCTGCGTTCTTCTTCCTTTTTCCCAGTCATTCAATTCTCCAATAATCATCCTAAAGATTTTTTGATAATCTTTGATAATCTCATAAGACCCTAATCTCTCTCTCTCATCCTTACCTGGGTGATAAAAACGACACCTATTGTTTCATTAATTTTATTTTTGCAGCAGAGGAGGAAGATTGGCGAGAAAGTCTTGCAAAGTTTGCAGCGGAGGAGGAAGATTGGTTCTTCAGAAATCCAAATCCAAGAACCCCACTTGCATTGGCTTCTCCGAAACCCTCTAACAAGGTCAACTCTTTCTTGCATTTTTCTTTGCTTGCATTTTTTTCCCTAGAGAGGAACTGTCCTCTGAAGATTGTGCAGCTGCATATGAGTTCCAATCTGAGAGCAAAGAGGATGAGGGTTTCTTTGTGACATTATTTCCTGTACCGCCCGAGAACCATCCCTGTGCCATCTTCTGCATCATTTCTCGACTACCAAACATACCCTCCCTCTCTTTGATCCTAGATTTTTCTAAAAAAAACTTAAAAGTTTTAAGAAAACGTTTTTTTCCTATAAAAATTTCCCCGCCGAAACATCTTTTGTTGTTTTGTTTGAGAAAAAAGGAATGATGCTGCAATTTCTCTTTGAGTTTCGGTTAGAAATTCTCCAAAATTTTGATTCCATTCTTCACTGTTCTATGTCTGGTTAAGGGAGAAAAAGCATATGACTTTCCACTTATTTATGAAATTTGACTTATTTCTTTACTTTCTTTGTTGTTTACTGCTTTGAGTAAAAAATCAAAACTATGAGTTGGGTTAAAGATAAGATAATCATGGGCATTGAAATAGCTCTCTTTAGACTCTTTTGAATCTGTGTTGAAATAAGAGTAAAAGGGTTTTATTTTGACATAATGTTTGTTATTTTTTTTATTCTTCGAAAAGTTTTTTTTTGGTCTTTTTTTTTATTTACTGTTATTTTCGTTGAGCATAATCATGGGTGTCAAAAATTGTTTTTTCCACCCCCTTGTGTATTCAGTTCAATGGGGAAATGATGAGTTCTTGGAGAATAAAATGACTAATAGTTGAGTTTTGCAAATGCATGAATGCATAAATACGTAATTGATGATTTGTTTGATGATGTTTAGATTTATTTAGATATTGAGGTGATGAACATCTCAAATTGAGGCCATGAAAGTAATATTTTTTCATTAAGTTTATAATTAATTTTTATTTTTTTACTGGCCACAAACATGTTTATGCTTTCATTTTTCAATGGAGCTAGAGGTCTATGAAATTCTTCTTTTTGTTTTGGTGATTATCTAGTTTTAAGCAATGCTATGTGCTGCCTAATCTGTGACTTTGGTTTTATATCATTTCTTGTTATGCCATTGTTTTCATTCATGCGTTTGGTATATAGTAGATGGTTTTCTAGTATAAGATGTATCGTTTATTTTTATTTTTAGTTTTGATGCAAGTATCCTTTTCATATGCAGTTATGTTTAGGGAAATAGATAAATATTTTTGTTTTTAAGAATGGTGCTTAATTTTTGTAGGCATACTTTTTCTGATTTGTTGTAAGCATATATACTTTTTGTTATTTTTTGTAGGCATATATACTTTTTATGTAGATTCACAAGATTCTAATCAATTCTCATGCTCTCAACAACTTGCCAATGGTAATGAGTGTACGAATGCGAGCAACTTACTAAATACTCCATATGTCGATAACTCCTCTCCATTCCATGTTAGTTCAATGACCCAAGCTACAATGCTGAATACAGTTCCAAATCAATTTGGTCATTTATCTTTTCAGCCCAACTATCCCTTTAATCCATTGAATGCTTCATATCCTCCCCATATTAATCCACATTTTGAATCTGGATTCTCCTACCAAGGTTTCTTGGATGCTTCCAATATTCCATTTGAGACTCAAAACTCTAGTGCACCCAAGGGTTCAAAAATAAAAGCAAGGCTGCCAAAAAATCTAATAATTTTCAAAGTTCTTTTTCCAATAAAAATTGGACTAAAGCTAAAGATGTTGCACTGACAAAAGCATAGTTGCATATTTCTGTTGATTCGGATGTTGGTAATAGTCAGAAAAGTACAGCAATGTGGGATCGTATTTTAGTTGCTTGGAAGAATAATATGGGGGTGGGATATAGTAGTGTTCGGAACACCAATAGCTTAGGATGTCGTTGAGCAAAAATACAAGGTGTAGTTAACAAATTTCATGGGATATATGAGAGATTGGAAAGAAATCCACAAAGTGGAACAAGCCCAGAAGATATGGTAATCCTTATTATGATTTAAAGCATTTTTTATTTTACATAATCAACATATTTAGTTTTCATTTTATTGCTATTAATTGTTTCATTTTTTCTTTGTTTTGTAGAAGAGAGAAGCAATGCAAATGTATGAGGATTTTAATGATGGTATATCATTCAAATACAAACATTGTTGGGAAATAAGAAATCATGTAATGGGATTGATAATCAACCTCCGCTGAAAGCAACACAAGGGTCTAGTTCTAATGAAGACGATGGCTATATCATGGATACTGTTTCAGCTCAAGGTATTAGTGACGTTGGGGTTGCACGTCCACAAGGAAGAAAAGGTTGTAAAGAGAAAAAGAAAAGGTTGAATGAAAAAAAAAATGTGGTTGATGCTTTAAACAATCTACAAAGCACTCTAGAGAAACAAATTAAAGTTCAACAAGAGGAGTTGGAGTTGAAAAGAGAGAAAAATAAAAAAGAATTTGAATTGCAAGAGAAACTAATGAAAAAGGAGATAGAATTAAAAGAGAAAGCTCAAGAAATCAAGGAGACAATAATGAAAATGAAGGAGAAAGCTCAAAAGAGGGAACAACAAAACCGCATCATGAACCAAGATCTCAACAAGCTCTCGCTAGCATTGCGAAAGACATATGAAACGTATCAAGCTCAAACATTGAAGGAATGGGAAAATGATGGATTTTTTGCAAAATGATTTGGCTATATTTTACTTTCTTTAATCTCTGATCATCATTGTGGAACATTTTAAGTTGTGTTTTACTTCCTATATTTAAGGAATTTTAATTCAATTTACACAGCTCTATATCCCAACTCTGCTGCTGCTGCTGCTACCATATGGGTTTTGTTGCTGGTCTTGTTAATTGGAGAATGATAAGATGGGACATCCATTAGAGCATTTTAGTGGTGGTTGGTGGCTGTTGATGTTGTATCTTTTATTTTTATTTCAAACAAATAGCAAAATTCATGTCTCTAGCTTTGACCTTCTAGCTAGTTTAATACTTCCATTGTCTCTTAGTAGTCTAGGCTAACCATTACATTGTTGTTTTCAGAGGTTTGCTATAAATAAATATTAATTGGAGAATTTTGGTTTAGGGTTGCTGGTCTTGTTAATTGGAGAATTATAATCTTGCTTCATTGCTTTGTTGCCTAAACCCTGTTATTTGTATTTTTGCTGATGTTGAAGCACTTTTGTTTTTTTGATATGCAGTATGTGCCCATATCTTTTGTGTTGCATGACTTACTTTGGCTACACTCAAATGGATTATGATTATTTTAGTAGTAATTCCATGGTGAAAATGAATTATGTGCTTTTGATGTAAAAATTTAATAGTAAGTGTACTTTTTCTTTTGTTTCCTAAGATTGATTATATAATGCAGATGAAAGCAACTTTTTAAAGCCTTGCTGTTAACCAGTTTTTTTTCATGCAGAGATTGTAAGGCCTGTGGGAGAGAGGATGTAACACCCCGTCCCGGGGAAAATATTGAAATTTCTCAAAGTTGACCGAGTTGACCAAGTTTGACCAAGGAAGGGCTCGGGGTTGAATTTTTGTGTGAGCGTGCTATGGTTTTGACCGTGGTACCGTTGCGTAGAGCTAGTCGATACGAGTTCGTAGACTAGTAGTACGCTCAATTCCGAGTTAAGACCGAGAAGTTATGACTGAAATAACATGAAGGGCATTTTGGTAAATTGCTGTGGCAGGGCAAAATTACTATTTTTCCCCTGCCTTTAACAGATTTATGCAGAAGGTTCTGGAGGAGAGGGGGGGACACGCGCGTTTCCCCCGGTGGTTTCCTCGCGCAGCAGCCACCCCGTGACTTGCACCTCCGCCGGAATGGCCGTTTTCTGGCCAGATCAGGCCGGAGTTCGCCTGGAGAAAGGAAGCCGCTGATCCCCTCCTCCCTTGGGTACCGATGGCTTGCCGGAAATAAGCCCAGATCGCCGGAAAAGGAGAGAAAACAGGTGAGCTGCCTTGTTGAGATCGTCGGATTCCGGCGAAATTGGACCGACCCACTGCCCGAAAAAGTTGGCCCGGGTCCTCCTCTCCCTTTCCCCACCGTTTTTGGGCCGTGAAACGCCGGGATGTCGCCGGAAAAATGGTGAAAGCCGGTGGCTCCCATTTTCTCCGATCGCCGGTTTCCGGCGATGGGTCACCTCTTTTTCCCCTATTTTGGACCTCCTGAGTCCGATTCCAAAAACCGTTCGCCTCGAATCTTGTTCGTTTGAGCAGTATGAAGGGAGGAGGCTCGGCTGCCACTTCCCGACCAATTTCCGGCCACCACCGGCGGCGGATGGTCGAGGTAAATTCTCGGTTGCGTTCTAAATTTCACGAGCTTCGTTTCGGTATATAATTTGCCTATTATAGATAAATATCGGAATTTACCCGGTCGTGAACAGTTTCGTCAGTATCTGATAATAAGAAATTTTTGATGATTGGCGTCACAGATATGTGTGTGGCGATGTTGTGGTAATTATTTGAAATGGTTTAGTACGCCGGGGTTGTAGGGTTCAGTTCTGTGATTGGATTTTTGTAGTGGTTGATATTAGTTATGGAAAACATGATATGTGGATATTGTTAAATAATTCTGAGAGTTGTGGTTTGAAATTAGCTAAATTTGTGAATTGGTTGTATGAAAATAATTGTGAACTGGGTCGGTGAATACTTTTATTGAATTGTTGTGTTTGGGAAATGATTTCGCTATGATAAGCATATATATATTATATGTTTATTGTGTATTAATCATTATAAATTGTGTTTGTGTGAATTGTAAAGGAATTGTTTGTGATATTAATTTTGTTAGTGGGTGATGTGTGGAATTTATATTTTAATATGTGGAAATTTATTTATTGTGTATTTCTTTGGATTAAATGCTGAATGTGTTTGATTGTAGCATATTTGGTGTAAATATGCTTTTGGAACTACAGGTAGCTTGATCCCTTGTAGAAAGGGTATGTAGGCAGCTCAGTTTAAACTGAGTGCAGCTACACCGTACTTAAACAATATATTTGTTTAAGTGATGAGTTACGTACTAATTGGTGATCTAATTGTGTGGGAAATGCGTGCTGGTAGAATAATTATGGTATAGGACTGGTTTTTCTTGCAGGTTTGTATCTTTTAGCATTTTTGGGGAGTGTTAGAAACAGCCGAAATGCTGCCGAAATTTTTAATAAAATCTCTGGCAGTAGTGAAACCTTTCAATCTGTTAATTCTTACCCTTTTTAAAATTTTGTTTAGCGGGTTTTCACGACTGCTTGTGGCTTAATGGCAACATTAAGTCACGCAGGCAGGATCTTTGCGGGTCGGGTCCTGTCAGAGGAAGTATTTACTAAATTAATTTGAGTTTGGTAGTTCTAATTTCATGTTTAGCACTCTGCTTTTTATCCACTATTTTCACTTTATTTTTTGTAGAGATCAAACAATATTGTAGTTGATCAGTTTTAACTTTTGTTTTGGTATGAATTTAGAATTAAGATTAATTCAGCAGTTGCATTATTGGAAATTATATTAGTTTAGTTTGCTACTGTGTGTCTTTTTTGTTCCTACTAGTATTGGCCAAAAGAGCAAAGCAGATTTAGATGTTGAAGTCTCTTTTTGGAATGCTGCTTCTACTTGTGAACATACATAGAATGGTAGATTTGGGGGTATTTCATTTTGGGATTGTTGCTGCATTGCTGGTTTGTCTCTTTGTTTTGCAGGATTTCAAAAATTTAAATAAGTTTTGATTAAAAGAGGACAGAACATTTTGGAAACTGGTTACTGAAATAGGTAGGAAAAAAGTTTCCATTATTTAAAGCTTTTTTGAGAAAGCAGAAATAGTTTATTGTCATTGTAGAACAAGTGTTCTGGTTTAGCTCATGTTAACTAGAGAAGTTGCTATTGCTTTTAGAAAGCCTTTCAGATAATGTACTATAATAAATTTAAAGACATCAAATTCTTATGTCAATTATGAGAGAAAGTTAAAACTGTTGACAATTGAACCTCAGAGATCTAAAAGGACTAGTTTGATGGATATCAATACTGTTTTTATATGTAATTGAAGTTGAAGCAACACTCTAATGGTGGCAACTTGCTGCTGATGCACATTTCTTTATCTTGTAAACTTCTCCAGTTGGTCTTTATCTTTGGTCTCATAAGCATCTTGGTTTTATTAATGAAGATGACAAAGTTCCCTAACTATGATATTTTGATCATAATGAGCAGCTGAGCACTGTTAATGTTCACAAGTGCATCGACTTGAATCCAATTTCAAGAGTGTTAAACAATTATTCCCTACATATGAAAGCAACTTTTTAAAGCCTTGCTGTGAACCTTTTAATATGTATGTTTTTTGTTTTTGATTTTGTGGAACCTTTTAAGATGTATTTAGTAAACCTTTCATCGTCAATCTATTCTTTTAGTTTTCTTAACTTAGGAGTTGTAGGCAAGCAACCGAGTAGTACAACTACTAAAATAAATTTGATGCTGACCACTTCCTTATTTGTCAAACCAACAATAGATTTTCTAGGTTCTTAGAAAACCAAGAAGGCATATTAAATCCCCTTTAAGGTACGTTTTTAGTCTTAAGACCCATTAAAGAAGACACTTTTTCAATCTTAATACAACGGAAAAGTCACTGAAGGATTTTGATGTTAAGAACTAAAAGAAAATATATGATCCATCAAACAATGACAGTAAAAATGGCACTTATGCTCTGTTTGACAAACCACTGTATAATAAGAAAACCACATAATTTAATCACAATTTTCTAACAATCAAGAAAGAAACAAGAAAGAAAACATTCTCCTTACAATCAATTGCTATAATGCATAATGCATAAGACACTAAAAAAAATTAAATAACCAGATGTACAAAATTTAAAAAAATGTAACATGTAAAAAGTATTTATATTTATTGAAAATTTAAGTACATAAAATTACTCAAGAATATTAGAGTTTTAGAAGTCAATTCACAATAAAATGATGAATATGATATATAACTAATATGAATCTCATAGCTTAATTTTGAACTTAAATATCAAATAACTTATTGACCACCATATAAATCCCACAAGTGATTGATGAGATCAATCTTTAAATCTTTGTGCACTCTATTGTCTTGAACTTGTTTCATTCAATTAATCATACTTGAGACAAGAAAAGTATAATCGTGCTCTAGATGAACATCTTCACCCATTTCATTTCCATGAGGTTGCCAAGTTTCAGGATTCATGCTTTGACTATGCTCACTCTCAATGATCATGTTGTGTAAGATGATACATGTCTTCATTATCTTTCCAAGATCCTTTGTATTTCACATACGTGCTGGACCTTTGACAATATGCCATTTACTTTGCAATACTCCAAATGCTCGTTCTACGTCCTTCTTGGCAGCTTCTTGGTATTTGGCAAATAATTTTTCTTTCATAGAAGATGGTTCAGAAATTGTTTGAATAAGAGTAGCATATTGTGGATAAATTCCATCAGAAAAGTAATATCTCATATTATAGTGGTGACCGTGTACAACAAAATTGCAAGGAGATGCAACATCGTTAATAAGATCATCAAATAGTGGAGATCTATCTAGAATAGTAATATGGTTATTAGTACCAGCCATGCCAAAAAATGCATGCCAAATCCACAAATTTTGTGAAGCTACAATTTCTAAAATTAAAGTGGGAACTCTTTTAAAACCATTAGTATGTGTGCCATGTCATGCTATGGGACAATTTTTCCAATGCCAACGCATACAGTCTAGACTCCCAAGCATACCTGGAAATCCTCGAGCATCGCCTTCTTTTAGTAGCATTGCAATATCATCTTTGTTTGGCTGTCTTAAACATTGTTTTTTAAAAACTCCTATTATAGCATCACAAAAGTGCTTTAAGCTTTTTGCAGTGCTTTTTCCAATTTGAACATATTCGTCAAGCACATCAGCTGAACATCCATATGCAAGCATCCGCACTGCAGCTATGACTTTTTGTATGGGACTTAACCCAACCTTTCCAGCTGCATCAACTTTTTGTGTAAAATAATCATCATAATTTTCCACAGCTTGTAAGATGCGTTTGAATAATTCTACATCCATTCGAAATCGAAGTCTAAAATGCTCTGATGTATACTTTGAGTTTTCACCTTTGAAATAGTCATTAACTGACAGGACCCAACTACCCCAAGTCTTGCCTGCAGGACTTAATCATGCTAATCAAGTCCCTAAGCAGTCAACATTCACCATAATTACTAATCTCACAACTAAAACTCTTAAATGCCAGAAAATTCAATAGAAATTTCGGCAGAGTTTCATCTATTTTTGGAACATTCCCCAAATACATATAATTGCAATTCCTGCAAGAAAACACATTCCTATACATAATTCAATCTACCAGTACACATTTCCACACATAAGCCACATCTCGGTAATTAATTTTAACAGTCATATAAATATATATATTATATTTTTCGCAGTTGAAATCAATATAAGATCTGAGCTGCCTACATACCCTTATTAATAGGGATCAAGCTACCTGTAGTTCTTAAAATAATTTTGCATTTAAAAAAAATGAGAATGCAAATATACAACTCAATTTATTCAGGACATAAGTCCAACACAGGTATAATCAATCATACACAGACTTAGCAATAAACCATCAATCCACCACAATATCTCATCATATATATAATTATAAACAATTCATATATTGCATAATCATCAGAATAATTAAACCTTAATAATGTTTCAATCACTTTTAGTTTCAACAAACTTTCCAAACCATTTAAAAGAATAATAATTAGATATACATATTATATTAGTGGAAAGCCACAAACGCATATACAAACTAATCATATATACCGGGCGTGTAATAACCATATACGAAGGACATTGCAGTGAAAAGCCACAGACATATATACACGAACACATCATATATATACCGAGCAGGTAAGCTAACCATGAAATCCCCAGTGAAAAGCCACAGATCATATATGTGAACAAATCATCATATACCGAGTGGGTAATAACATTTTCTGTGAAAAACGATTGTCCTTCCATATATTTAAAAACGTATATATATATATATACATATATATAATATCATAGTTTTGCGGCATAATCCATCGCCCAAGCACAATAATCTGGCGGCATAAACCATCGCCCAATAACTTGGCGGCATGAACCATAGCCCAAGTATATCCAATGTCAAACCTCCCTACCCGGCGGCATAATCATCGCCCAAGTAGTCACCAACCTTGTTACACCCTACTCGGCGGCATACTTATCGCCCAAGTAGTCACCACATAGGTGCCATGCATTTATGAATTCACAACATTTACTTTATGAATGTAAATCAAATAAAAGAATTAAATGTTCAATTCAATTCTCACATTCACAATAATCAATTATCATAACTCCAAGCTTCATAAATTCATATAAATTTCATTTGCAAAATCACCAAATGAAAGAAAAACAACCATATAATGTATTCCATACATTCCAATACCATCAATTCCATATTTATTCCAAATAAATATGGAATCCAATTACAATCACCATCTAATTTCCAAGCCAATTTATATTCTTGTGTTCATACTAATACAACCAATATATATATATATATATAACACCCAAATATTTTGTTGCTTAAAAAACAAAAGCAATTATAAATTATATTCGAAATTTAAATTGCTTACCATATAAATTAATCCAATAACATTTATAACTATGAACATGATGACGAGTATACATTACAAATACACACAAGACTTAGATTCGAAACTGCTTTATTAACTCTCATAACTTATGTAACTACTATTAATAGATACCATGAGAATATTATTCAAATATATTAATGAAGGCTAAGTCACATAAATATAAATTCAAGTATTCATACTAATAAAATATATATTACTAGTTTGGCTCAAAAGTACGAATATCTTAAATACTCATCCATTCCAAATTACCTCACATTGGTAACCAATTACAATTCAAGAACAATATCACTTTCATCAAATCAAACCCAAACAATAAATCATCCATTAGCAAGTATCTCAATCAATTTTTACACACATTCATTCAATATTCAAATTATACACCATCACCTCAACAAAACTGAGGTAAAAAGGAATATAACTCAAACAAATATCCAGTACATACAGCATGAAGAAATATGTTAAAATTCAATACTGCCTTACATGAATTGTTAATACTCTATAAAAAGCAAAGTCCAAGTATAAATTTGATTTGGAGTAGCTCCAAACTCAAGAAGAGCATCAAACACATAAGAGAACAGTAAAATAGTGCTGCATATGCAAATATATACATACACACTCACACATACCTACATAATTATTTATATTTATTACATTCCTTAAATTACTGCATAAATCTCACTTAAATAAAATACACTCAAAACCAACTTTAAATTAATCTAAATCCAAGATAGGAATCAAGTCATGCTTCCATATACGCACCTCCAAACACACACATACAGACATTTATACATTTGTATACATTCATATATATATATATATTCATGTTACATTCTTCATGGATAACTCAATTACATGAGAGCTTTAAATACACAAACCATGAATGCCCTAAATTTATGAAATTTCATATTTAAATTAGCTCCTAACAGTCAAAGCACTTAATTGCTTCATAAATTTTCATAATTGTTATGTAATCGCATTCTAATTTTCACCAATAATCCAAATCTAGCTCAATTTAAGCAAAATTTCACATACTCATCAATTATATGCAAATTATATCTCAAAATAAAGCTTGAGGAATGGGTAATCAATGATCAACTTATCTTGCCCAATTGCCACCGGTGATGGTCAGAAAATGGCCAGAAAAGTCGCTGCTTTAATTCATCTTTTTGTACCGATCAAAAGAGGAAGCTTCGTGTTAAATGGAGGGTGGAAACAGGTTTAGAAGGTCCAAAATATGCGGAAAGGACCACACCCACCGCCGGAAACACGCCGGAATTTGACGATCGGAGAAAAACAAACCCGCCGGTTTCTTCGAGTTCTCCGACGATTCGCTGTATTTCACGGCCAAAATTCGAGGTGGGAAGATAGCAAACAGCCTGGGCATTCTTTTCCGAGTGGTGGACGAGCTCGCCGTCGCCGGATGTGGTCGGATTTCCTGCGAGAAGCTTTGGCTGCGTGGGTACGGTATGGGGCACGGTTCTGGTCGGGGAAGAGGGGAGAGGCAAGAGAAAACTGGGGGCTTCCTTTCCAAGTGGGATGCCAGCTCGCTGTTGCCGGAAAATGGAGAAATTTCCTTTGGAAGGTCCGGCGGCACAGTAACGAGATAGGGAAAGCTGGTGTCGGCAGAGGGAAGGGGAAAGGGTCGTGCGCGGGGAAGGAGGAAACATTTTTTTTTTAATGGAGTCCATTGGTAAAAGACCAAAATGCCCCTGAATTTCATTTGGCCATAACTCTTAAACCGTAACTCAGAATTAAGTGTACCACTAGTCTACGAACTCATATTCATGAGCTCTACGCTATGGTACTAAATTCAAAACTAAAACATATCCACATAAAAAGTCAACCATGGGCCCACTCATGGTCAAACCGGTTAAAGTTGGTCAAATTTGAAAAAAATTTTAGTATTTTCTTAAAACGGGATGTTACATTAACAATTAAATCATGAAGTTTTTTTCTATCACGACGAATATAACGCCTATTAGATGTTGATCCACCATGACGCCTCTTTTACTAGTTAAAAATGTTGAAACTATCATAGGAACATGAATTGCAGTGACTTGAACCACATTATGAGTCATTTTGCTGCATGATTCATTATCTTCCAATGGTTCATCTAATAAGTGTTTGGTCAATGAAAATGCATTGTCATTTGAAGATGAACTGTCAAAGTCAGATTCGAAACTTGATATCGACATCGTTATGTAATAATACCTATTGAAACAAATAAAAATAAAAAACGTATACATCAATCTAAAAACATAAATATAGAATATTTTCCAACAATATATGCATATATATATTGAATTAGAGAAGTATAAATTATATTTCAAGTGCAGCGAAAATAAATTACAAATTAAAAAAAAAAAAAAACTCTCACATAGTACTAAAATCAAACAGGTTACTTGCAAACCAAAAAAGCCTAAATAATAATTTTTAACAGTGGCTCAATGGCTATCAGAGATTCACCTATTATTACACAATGCGAAGACTTGGATGAAATTAATCCTTTGTTGGTAAGTTATATATCGTAGAAGGATGACAAAACTCCCAAATAAAATAAAAAATTACCTCCCATGAGATTGCTACAGGTATACAACTTGAGTGGGTGACATTGAGTTGTGAAAAGAAAAGTAATAATTAGCTTTAGATTTTTTTGAAGTGCAAAATAAATCATACATACGTAGGCTGAAAGAATAGCTTTGCATGCTCATTTTGTGCCTCTGTTAGCACGGTTTGCACAACCACCAGGGAACTTTTCCTTTTCTTCTTTCTTCTTAATCAAAACAAAATGTCAAAATCGGCACTCGCATGAGGATTTTTCAACTTCTTCTACGTTCTCATCCTTCAAAATAAGAAATTCACATAGGAGAAGAAGTTTTTTTTTTTTTTTTTTGTTTGCTATCGGTCTTATCGTTTGAATCTCACCAGCAATTTTTGTTCATATTTTTATTTGTTTGTTTGTCTGATGATTATTTTTCAGTTTATTATATTTTAATTATATGTTTAATTTTTAATTATAATTTTGAAAATAATACACATCATCAATTAATTAAATTTTTAATAAGAACCATTGGAGAGTAGCTTTTAAAATTCACTGTCTACAAATAGACATTATGCCACATCAGCATTAATACTTTCTATTTGATGTGCCACATAGATCACAATCCACTGAACCATTGGAGATGCTCTAAGTTATCTTTCCACTTTTGAGCTCTAGATTTTCTATTTTTCCAGTCTTTCATGCACATAAAACAGTTTAAAATGTCTGGTGTTAGCCTTATTCACATAGTCTATTATTGTAAAATAAGTTTTTATACAATAGATTTTATATAATAAATTATTTATTACTGTTTTGATTGTGCTAAGTTTGTATTTTGTCCAAATTGTTAGTATGTATGTCTGTATGGCTTGTCATATGCTTGTGTCGTGCCTGGCTTATCACGTTCATGTGCCGTATTTGACCTATCACGTGCCTCACCCATTATAGACTTGTGACGTGCCATGCACAATTTATTACGTGTTTCATGCTCAATATGACATGGTTTGTAATGTGTTGTGTTCATGCTGTGCTCAATTTTAACGTATCGTGCTCATACTGCCCACCCATAAGACTTTATCAATGAATATATTATTATATTTCTTGCGTTAACTAATCAATTTTCCTTATGAAAGCCATAAAAACGTAACTGTGTATTTTGCAGCTCAGTATGGATGATGACTCTGCCTACTATAAATCAGTTAAATTTGACAATGAGTTAATTCAGAAGACTATACAATTGGTGCCAGAGAAGTCATTTGCTCATGTTAGTATAATCAGGGATGAAAAAAATCAAAAATTTGAGCAAAATTTCAGTATTTTTGGTGGTAGAGAAATTATTTTTATATTAAAAAAATGGATAAAATTTTCATAAATTCTATCGAAATTTCTAAAATCTCCACGATATTTCTATGAAATTTTCATGACAATTGTTTCACATTTTGGTCAAAATTTTCATGTAAATTTAAATTGTTAAATTTTAAAAATATGATATATTTTTATAAAAAATTTGAGTATTTTTTTAAATTATAATTATTTAATTATTGATTACGTATTTTAACTAATGTCGTATAATTAGACGAATTGAAATTTGAAAGCAAAATTGAAACAATTAGAAAAAAAATGTAAAACAATTAGTACAATTTTAAAATAAAAAAAATAGTTATAATTTAAAAAAAAATTATTTTGACATAAATTTTTAACAAATTAAAAAAATTATTTAATTAAAAGTTTAGAATTCATCTCATATAATCATATAAGATAACCATATAAAATATAGTTTATCTCGTAAAATATATATAATTATAAAATTACAATAATTATATATTTTAATCATTTTTTTTTCTTTCACTTATTTCGAGATGGCTTTCACAGAAGACGTTAATTCAAGAAATACAGGTGGAGCTCCGTGTTCTTTCCATCATTTTCAAACCCATGGAGCCAAAAACATGACTGATTCTGAAGTTGGTAGCACTAGAGATTCCTTGCCTGCAAGTGAACAAGCATGCATATTCACATTCGAATAGTTGGCAAGGTCCTCCATACGATGAACAATTATATGGGCTGCATCAAAGTTCCATTCATATAAAGCATGATATGAGTGATGTGAGACATCCAGTTGAAATGAATTTCCCAATGCAGGATGTCAATCAGGGTTCATTTGGGAATCATCATATTCGTGGAGTGAATATGAAGGAACCCGGAGGTTACTTTCCGTATCCTGCTGGTGGTAGCTTTGTTCCTGATAGCATGGGTCAAATGCAAGCTTCTCGGTTTTATGAACAGCCTCTTCCTGCTTCTCCACCACCTCCTCTTCCTATGGACCCGCCATTACACATGTCTTCAGAGTTGAAAGGCTACTTTTTACAGCCGAAGCTATCAGCATTGTTTCCTGTTCCTGTTAGTACCTCAGTAATGATGTCTTCATCTTGTCCACCAATTGCTGAAACTCAATCCCTGTAACAGCCTTATTTTCATGCTAAGACATTCATGCCTGCATCTACTAGCTTTATCACTGAGGTATTTCTGTCTTCTTATATTCTAATGTTATATTTGCTTTCGATCTGAATGTGGTTTCAACTTTCAATTAGGCAATTAAAAGAAAACGTATTGCTTTTTCCCCAGGATTCACATGCCATCCATAGAACATATTCAAAGCAATATGTGGGAGTGGACCAACCTTTCCCACTGAAGCAATCTTCTTCGAGTAAACCATTTTCTCATGTCTCTTTATTCATATTTTTGCTGTTGTGTAATATTCCTACTCCATATGTTTCTTTTCTGATTGTGCTTTTTGTTTACAAGGGTGAGAATTGTGTGAATTCAGCAGTTGAACTATTGGATCTCTTCAAGGATAAATGTACTATTCTGAAGGAATTAGAAGCCAGGGTGAATGAATTAGGAGGCTACGGGAAAGAAGATGAATTGAAGGCAGAGAAGCTTTTTAGACTCGTAATACAAAACACGATCAGTGAAATCTACAATACCTGGAGTCGGTCATCATTCCCCAACTTACGAAAGCTGGACTTGACCAGTGATATCTTCAACACCTCTTCTTTAATTTCTAAATATTAGGACTATCAACTTTATGTTTGCGCTGCAACTTTAATGGACCTCTATGTTTATTGAGACCTCCACTTTATATTTGCACTGCAACTAATAATTGGCCTCGCTATGTGAATATGAGAAGAATTGCAACAAGTGTTTTCAACTTGGCAACTTGTTTTCTAGGTAAATAACAATGAAAGTGTAGAGAAGCTGCTTGTATTTACTTCAGCCTGTTAATTGTTATTGTTGAAATCCAATAAAAAATAGGTGTCAGTTTTAGAAGCTTGGTTCTCTAATTCTGTCTTCTTTATCTCTCCCGAACGTGAAACAGATCCTTCATACATAAATAAGATTGTCAAAGAGACATTTGTTTCCTGTTCAACATGATCCTGTTTGAAATAACTTTTAAGAAGCTAGAAGCAGCTTTAGGTGTCCAAAATTTGTTTCGTTGAGAATTTAAATAATTTTCTGAAAATACTTTATGCTTCTTGAAAAGTTTTTAACTAAAATCATTAAAAAGTAGCTTCATCATGAAAACTTTTAAAATAATAGAGAAGAAGCAAAAACTATGTCAAACAAGGCCTATTCACCTTGGAGTTCATCTTTTATATTTGAAGCTTGTATAATGATTCTATTAAACAGAAACATGGTGTAGAAAGTCCTATGTTTAGAAACTTCCATTTTGCATGCATTATGATTTCCAAGCAATATGTGCAAGTGGTATTAAAGGAAAGCCAAATTTGTCACCTGAAAATTTAGCAAAAGACTTAAGGCTGCCACTTTTTGAGACTATATATATACAGTTTTGCTACAAACCCCGAAGTCAGGGTTTGTAGCGTCCTCACCAGTCAACAAAAATTAGAAAGTCAAAATTCACATTTGCCAAAATGCACCCACGTACAAGACACGTGATGAAGCAAGCAGAACCCCCCCCCCCCCCCCCCCCCCCNTTTTCTTTTCCCTTCTTTTCTTCTCAGCTTCCTCTCCCCCCCTCTTTTTTCCCTGCAAATCGTCGGCACTTCTCCCCTGCCTCCCCCAGCCCCGACTTCGGCTCCTTGGCCGACTAGAAGCAGAGCCCCCGGAAATGCCCCCTGCTGAACCCGTGTTGTGCCCTAGCTCCTCCGTCCCCGATCCGGTGGCGAGCTTCTCCCCTGCCTCCCCCAACCCCGACTTCAGCATTCCCAGCTCCCTGGCCAGAAGAAAGAAGGCTATAGAGATGCTACAACAGACCACCAAAGAAAAAAATTTACTGAAGTTGCTCCCCTATTTTTTTTTTCAATGTGTAACCCATATTTTAATGCAGTGTACAAAATTAAACCCTTTTTTTTGTTTTGGTAGATCATGAATTAATTTGAGGAAGACATGGAAAAAGGGGAAAAAGAGGGGGGGGGGGGGGGGGGGGGGG
>QANX01003252.1:123230-147189 GCA_003254975.1 Ochetophila trinervis
TATATATATATATATATATATGAAAAGCATAATTATGTGTCCAAAAGAGGTACCAATAAACTTTAAGTCTAATCGAGAAATTAAAATACAAATTTGCTTATCCATAACTAAAAATCTACAACTATAATTTAGACGGTAGTGCCGCTAATCTATGAACTCGTGATGACGGCCTTTATATTATGCTAGATAAAGTCCAAACAAAAATTCACTAGGATAAAAAGTCAATGTTGGATCTCGTTTTGGTTAATCTGGTCCAATTTCTAAAATAGACAAGAGTAAGAAATTTGGATCATTATAGAAACCATCAGCATAAGGGAATGGGGAAGGCCCCCACAAATTAGTGTGGGTTAATTCAAGAGGTTTAGAAGTTCTAGAATTTGAGGCATAAAAATAAGTTAAATGTTGTTTACTAAATTGGCAAGCTTCACATAATGAGAGTGATGAAAATTTTGAAATTGACATGTTATTTAGATTAAGATCTTTGGTTGAAATTGTAGACGAGGGGTGACCTAAATGTTTATGAAACGTATTCAAATCAGCAGTTGGTTTTATAGTAGAGAAAGTTGTTGGCAAAAATGCAATTAAATTTGAACTAGATTTAACAAGAATAACTTATTCATAAACCTCTGTCAGAAAATGTTTTCTTAATAGGTAAGTTGGGAAACATAGAAGTATTACAAATAGAAAATTGAGAATTACATTTAAAATCAAAATTAGTAGAAGTAGAGTACTGTTAACTTAGGGAATAATGCTTGGTATAAGTAAAACCACAAATACTTTTAATTAATAATTTTCTACCTTTCTACTTCTACGTTCAACCTATAAATAAGTAAACTTTATAAATAAATAAACTTTAACCATCTAGCCTACAAACCTGACATTACACTCCTAATATCAAAGACTCACTAACAATTATAATTGAAATCTTATGACTGTACATATCCACCAACTCATGAAAGACCAGGTCATGAGTACCAGAGAATCCTTTGCCCACGAGGAATGGCGGATTGTAGCATCTAAATTAGCAACTATCAACCACCAAGGATATTGTTTCTAAACACCCTCTTCCTCAGTAATGTTGCAATCCTTCTATACATGCCCCAGCTTATCACAGATGAAATGAAAATCAGGCAATCTCTAATATATACTTGAGATCAATTTACCAACATTCCTCATCAGCCAATTGAAGCTTCATTCCCCTGCAAAATTATTTTCTAACTCTTACCGCCAACAAAAACCATGTTTGGCAGAATCAGTACCAAGGAACTCATCCAATTTATTACCAATCAAAGTGCCAATATCCTTAGTCATGTAGCCTAAAGGCAGATTGTAAATTTGTATCCAAAAACAACAATTTTTCAGATGAAGTTTCTGAGGTAAAACTGCCCACTCTCATCATCCATCAAAACTAAATACATAAAGAAAAAATCTGTTTTTTCTCTTTAAAAAATGAAAATTGGCAAATAAAGCCATTGTTGATTAATTCCTTAAAAGCAATTGGAACCGTAGTCTTCCAAAGCCCATTCATCATCTCCATGAAAGCTTTCCTATTAAATGCCCTTTGCATTAACACTTGCAGCTAAATACATAATGAAAAATCACATCAGACTTATTATATTTGAAGCGAAAAGTACCAGAGAATCCTTTTCCTCCGCAATTAACTTAAGATATTGACAAAACAAACTCTCAATTTCTTCCATTATGAAAGAAAACCAAGCTTCTCTACAAAAAGAGAAGACAAAGACTCATGCAGACCATGAGAAGAACATTCTCAGTAAACAAAGACATCCAACATTAGTGGTTAAGAGTGACAGTATTATGATGATTGATAAATAGGAGTTTTGGTTTCTTTAGTAGAGACCACGTGAAGGACTAGAGGAAGAATAAAAAATAAAGGTTAAAAAGAAAGGGTAGTAATGATATGGTAGCAGTGAATACTAGTGATGTAGCAGTAATCAAAGAACAAAACCAAGCTTCAGAATCAAGCTCAGATGACAAATCTTATTACTGAAAGCTTAACTCAGCTTTGAAAACATTACAATGGAGGAAATTATAACTGCTTTCTAAAACCAAAAAGTTTTCTATTTAAACTAGGATGAAGATCAAAATGACAAGCATTTTGAATAACAGAAAATCAACTACACGACAAAATGAAAACATAAGTGAAACATGCCTTTTGAAGGGAAATTAAAATTCAAACACACGCATCCAACGATAACATTTTATTTTGACTTCTTCCCCAAGCCTTCGTCCTTCTCATACGGCCTCTCCTCCGACTATGGTTCTTGACTAATCAATTTTTCCCGTCCATCAAAGAAATCATCCACAATTTCAAAACTCAAAGAAGGTGCAGCATCGAGTGGAACATATGGGTAGAGATCAACAATATTAAAGATGGGTGAGATCTTGAAGTCATCGGAGAGATAAAGCAGATAAGCATTCTCTCCTAGAACTTTGAGACCTAAAATGGGCCTAACTTTTTCTTTTGCAATTTATGATATGTACCTGTAGGAAAATGCTCTTTTCTGAGGAAAACTATAACCAAATCCCTGACATGAAAGTTTTACTACGTCTGTGTCTATCAGCAGCCATTTTGTATTTAGAATTGGAAGCTTCTATATGAGCTTTAATGGCTTCATGTTGTTGGACATAATTGTCTGTGAAATTGTTTACTGATGTGCTGCGTATATTTGTCACAGAAACTAGGTCCACCGTATAGTTAGGAACCTTAATATAAACAATGGAAAATGGAGATTAACCTATAGTGCGATTCACCATGTGATTGTAGGCAAACTCAGCTTAAGGTAAAATGGAGTTCCATTGTTTAGGTTTGTCACTGGCTAAGGCTCGTAACATATTTCCTAAGGTTTTGTTGACAACTTCAGTTTGTCCATCTGTTTGAGGGTGATAGGCACTACTAAACTGAAGTTGAGTATCAAATTTCTTCCATAGAGTCTTCCAGAAATGGCTAACAAAATGGACATCCCTATTTGATGTAATTGATTTAGGAATTCCATATAGTCTCACCGCTTCCTTGAAGAATAGATGAGCCACATAACTAGCATCTACAGCCTTTTTGCAAGGAAGAAAACAAGCCATTTTAGAAAATCTGTCAACTACAACCGTTACTAAATCCACTCTCCTAGGAGACATAGGAAAGCCAAGTACAAAGTCCATGGAGAGATCTTCCCAAATAGTTGATGGAACTGGAAGTGGCATATAGAGACCAGTATTTTGAGTGTGACCGTTAGCTAGTTGACACATACCACAATGTTCAACAAACTTAGTGATATCCCTCTTAATTTTGGGCCAATAAAACCTGTCAATGATAAAAGCTATGGTATTATCCTTACCAGTATGAGCAGTAAGACCTCTAAAGTGCATATCATGGATAATGAATTCTCAGATGAAAGTTTTTGGAATACACAACTAATTACCTTTGAAAAGAAACCCCTCAGTAATGTGGTAGCCTGCCATCTATTCATGTAGGATGCATTTGTCCCAAATAGAGGCAAAATCTTCATCAGTGGCATAAAGGTCTTTGGTGGAGTCAAAATCAGTGAGTTTGACCTTCAAAATAGTGAGGACAGTAGGTTGACGACTAAGAGCATCAACAACTCTATTAGACTAGTCAGACTTGTGTTAAAAGGAATAATGGAATTTCTGCAAGAATTCCCACCACCTAGCATGTAGGCTATTGAGTTTCTTTTGAGAGTTTAGATATTTAAATGGTTGGTGGTCACTTTTAAAAATGAAATATTTTTTAACCAAGTAATGTTCCCAATGTCCCAAAGCCCAAATGACTGCATATAACTCATGTTCATAAGCAGTCACTTTGGCCTTGCTTTACACAGCTTTTCACTAAAATATTATATTGGTTTACCTTCTTGCATTAGCATAGCTCCTATTCCCACTTTAAAGGCATCTATTTCAATTTCAAATGTTTTGTTAAAGTTAGGAAGTATAAGAACTGGAGCATGAGTGAGCTTATGCTTGAGAATGCTGAAGCTGTTTTCCTATGGTTCCTTCCACTAAAACTATCCTTTTTCCAAAACAATTAGTTAAAGAACCTGCTAGTTCACTTAAACCCTTTATGAACCTTCGATAGAAAGTTTCCAATCCATGAAAAATTCAAAGTTCTATAACAGTTTTTTTTTTTTNAGTTTAGATATTTAAATGGTTGGTGGTCACTTTTAAAAATGAAATATTTTTGAACCAAGTAATGTTCCCAATGTCCCAAAGCCCAAATGACTGCATATAACTCATGTTCATAAGCAGTCCACTTTGGCCTTGCTTTACACAACTTTTCACTAAAATATTCTATTGGTTTACCTTCTTGCATTAGCATAGCTCCTATTCCCACTTTAAAGGCATCTATTTCAATTTCAAATGTTTTGTCAAAGTTAGGAAGTATAAGAACTGGAGCATGAGTGAGCTTATGCTTGAGAATGCTGAAGCTGTTTTCCTATGGTTCCTTCCACTAAAACTATCCTTTTTCCGAAACAATTAGTTAAAGAACCTGCTAGTTCACTTAAACCCTTTATGAACCTTCGATAGAAAGTTTCCAATCCATGAAAAATTCAAAGTTCTATAACAGTTTTTTTTTTTTNGGGGGTGGGGGGGTGGGGGTGGGTTGGGCAATCACTAATACCCTTAATCTTCTTTGGATCTGTATGTATGCTCTCTTTGCTGATGATAAAACCCAAAAACAGAAGCTACTTAGTATAGAACTCACATTTATGAATACTCAAATACAACTTATTGTCCTTAAGGACTTGAAAAACATGTATGAGCTATACCAAATGGTCCTCTTTATGCTTGATGTACACCAAAATGTCATCAAAATACACGACAACAAATTTGCCAATAAAATATTTTAAAACTTGGTTCATTAGCCTCATAAAAGGCATAACTTGCCATTCAAACAATATGTCTCGAATCTTAAAGGCAGTTTTCCATTCATCATCAGGCCTCAATCGAATTTGGTGGTATCTACTCTTTAAGTACAATTTAAAAAAAAAAAANAAAAAAAAAAAAAAAAAAAAACTTGAGATCCCTCTAGTTTGTCTAACATGTCCTCAAGCCTTAGAATGGGAGACCTGTACTTCACAGTGATTTTGTTGACACATTTTCCACGTGTTATCTTTCTTGGGCATAAGAAAAGCAGGCACTACACAAGGGCTGAGACTCACCCCAACCAATTTCTTGGCTATTAGATCATCTAAACTTTCTTGTAACACTTCATGTTCTTTAGGGCACATTCAATAGTGAGGTAGGTTAGGTAGGCTAGCACCATGAATAAAGTCAATTTGGTGTTGTATGTCACGCAAAGGGGTAGTTCATCATGCAATTCAGTTGATGAAAGATCTGAAAGTTTAGTGAGTAATTTCTGAACTTGTTTAGGTGGTGGTTTGGAGTTGGACTAGGAGTCTTTCAAAACTATGGCCAAAAGATAGTTGGATTTTTGTTGGGAGGTTGAGTTAGGGCAGGATTTAGTTTAGATTTGATGGTGTGGTAGTGGTTTAGAAATGGTATGTGAGTAAGACTTGTAGGGTAGCAGGATGAGTTTCTTTTGTTGCCACTGAAATGAGTATGTGTTTTCTTTTCCATCATGGACTACTTTCAAACTGCCATGGCCTACCCAATAGAATATGGTAGGCATCCATTTCAACCGCATCACAGGCTATTGTGTCCAAATAGTTTTTTCCAATGGAGAAGAAAAATTTGCAAAGTTTATCACAGTAGTTTCAGCCATTTTCTTTATCCAGCCAATCTTATAAGGATGAAGATGTTTTTGAGTATCAAGGTGTAATACTTTGACTAGAGATTTGGATACCACATTTTCATAACTGCCACTATCCACAGTGACTTCACACACTTTTCCCTTGATTGTGCATTTTGTCTTAAATATTGAATTTCTATGTGTGTGTTCTGGAACCTTAGAAGATAGCAACACCTTTTGCACAATGCACATCAAAGGATCCCTTTTATCTCTCCCAACCAATTAAGTTTCTTCAGTGTCAACTTCAACAAAGTCTTTGAGTTCCTCTTCTGAATCACAAGTGGTTTCTTGAATGTGTAACACTCTCCTTTGGGGACATTCAATAGATTTATGTCCTACTTGGTTGCATTTGAAACATTTCAGGGGGTATGGTTTGGCATAAGGGTTGTTAGGTCTGGGTTGGTGTTTTGGTAATTTTCCAACAGCTTTGCTTAATGGTTCATTTGATTGTTTGGGATTGTTAGTTCTAGGATAGGAGTTTGGATTTGGCTGTAGGTTAGGTGTGGATTTTTCAAAATAGAAATATTTCAGTAATTTCCATTTGGTATGTGATTTGGGAGTGGTTCTTCCAATCTGTCTTTCCTACTCGATTAGTCAAATTGATTGTATCATTCAAATTCCAAAAAGGGCTTAGACCTAATTTTTCTTGGATAGGAGGTGAGAGTCCACAAATATACGTTGCAACATGTTATCTCTCAGTTTCTTATAGATTATTTCGTGAACTAAGCCTAAACAATTCATCTAAATATTCATTAACTGTTCTTCCTTTTTGTTGGCATTGATGATATTGTTGATACAATATCTAATCATAATCAGCTGGTAAGAATCTAACCTTCAGTAATTGTTTCATTCGATGCCAAGTTTTAACCACATTTTTTCCTTCCCTTCTCCTATTCATTTGGAGTTGTTCCCACCAAGCCGAGGCACCGCCTCTTAGCTTATAAGCCACCAACTTAACATGTTGATGCTCAGATATGTCCATATAATCTAAAATGACTCGACATTTTGCAGCCAATCTATGAAATCCTCAATAAGTAAATGTCCATTAAAACAAGGAATGTCAATTTTAATTTTGTAATATGTTTGTTCAGGATTGCATGGATACCTGGAATGAGGTTAGGTATTATGTTCCATTCGATGATGACTAAAGAGTTGATTGAAGTAATGTTGATGATTTCCAAGCAAGAAAGCTTCAATTTCATCATCAGAATCAACATCAAAGTGAGGTGATGGTGGTGGATTTTGGCAGTGCTGGATTGAGTTGTTGAGATCTGGAAAATCATTTTAATATTCATGATTGTGTGGAATAGACCTGCCAGTAGCTAGGTTAGTTCAAGCAAATTCTTGTTCTCTCAATCCAGTCACTGTTGGATTCAATGGTGGTCCACAGTCAAGTCGAGGTTGAAATTGTTTCGTTTCAAGAATAAGACTGTCTAATTTATGTTCGATGCCATGGATTGCTGTCCAGATGGCTTTCACACTTTGGTCTCCACTGTCAGTGTGGGTACTACTCTCACCTTCCTTTGCCGTGACAAAACACAGCAAACTCTGAGCTCTGATACCAAAGTTGATGTAGCAATAATCAAAGAATAAAACCAAGCTTCAAAATCAAGCTCAGATGACAAATCTGAGTTTTAATTCGAAGCAATTCTCATTACCAAAAGCTTAACTCTACTTTGAAAACATTACAATGGAGGAAATTATAACTGCTTTCTAAAACCAGAAAGTTTGCTATTTAAACTAGGACGAAGATCAAAACGACAAGCGTTTTGAATAATAGAAAATCAACTACACAACAAAATGAAAACATAAATGAAATGCGCATTTTGAAGGGAAATGAAAATTCAAACACATGCGTCAACAAGAACAATTTATTTTGACTTCTTCCCCGAGCCTTCGTTCCTCTCATCCGACCTCTCCTCATGCTCTGGTTCTTTTATCATCAACTAGTAATGGAATAATGGTTATGAAATAACTTTGTATTAGCTTTTTGTCTTGATATAATTAAAATGTAGAAATACATACATACATATATATATATATAAAGTATATGTCGATCAATTACAGACTTATCTAATCTCTAGACTTTTCTATTAATGTCGACAATAACATTTCTAAATCAATTCTAATTTTAACTTGCTAAGAAAGTATTTCTAGATTTTTCTTAGCTACTAATTATTTTATATTTTTATTTCTTTCTCTAATAGTCTATAATTTTTTAGAATAAAATGTACAACATTAATTTTACCACTCCTCTTCGGTGTGCATTTTTGTTACTCCAATCTTGCTTTGCAGTAATTCAAACATGTCTCATGGTGTGCATTTAGTAAAGATGTCTGCCAATTGTTCTTTAGTCTTGCAAAATTTGATTGTAGTTTCTTTGTTGGCTTCAGCAAAGATGTTTTGTCATGTTACGTAGCACTGGATTCTTCACTATTTTTATTGCTGATTTGTTGTCACAGTATATTTATGTTGCTTCACGTTGTGGTTCTCTGAAGTCTTCAAATATATACTTAAACCATAATGCTTAACTTGTAGCAATACTACTGTAACATATTCTACCTCTGCAGATGATTGTGAAATTGTTGCTTACTTTTTTTATGCCTAGGAGAAAATGCCTGAGCCAAGTGTAAAAGCATAGCTAGATGTACTTCTCATGTCATCTTGTGAAGCCTTCCCAGTCACTGCCTGTGTACCCAAACAATTTTGAAAAAGTAGTGGGCTTGTACCAAATTTCATAGTCTTTAGTTCCTTACAGGTACCTAAGTATTCTTTTTGCAACTCCATAATGCACTTGAGTTGGATTCTGCATGAATCTTGATAGCAGGCTAGTTGCGTACATGATATGTTGTCTAGTAGTTGTTAGGTATAGAATACTTCCAATAAGACTTTCAAAAAATTGAGTTATTTGATAGTGGAGAACCATCTTTTTTCTTCAATGCTTTATACTATCGAGCGGTGTTGTCACAAATTTGCAACCACTCATCTTGAACATTTTAATGATATATTTAGTGTGCTTCTTCTGGAAAATGAATACCCCTTCATAACTTTGATTTGTCTCATTTCCCAGAAAGTAGTGAATCGAACCCAAGTCTGTCATCTCGAATGTCTTCATCTTATCATTTTTAAACTCCTCTATCATTCTTTTGTTGTTTCTGTATGTATAAGATCATCAACATGTAAAGAAATAATGAGAGTAATGCTCATACCTTGAGTCTTGATGTATGATGTTGGTTTCTTGTAGCTCCTTATGAATCCTTCATTTATGAAATAACTATTTATTCAGATGTACCAAGTTTACGAGGCTTGTTTTAATCCATATAAAGCCTTCTTTAACCTTAGTACTTTATTTTCTTGTCCTTGCACCACAAACATATTTGGCTTCTCTATGTGGATTTTTTCTTCAAGATAGACATTAATAAATGTAGACTTCACATCTAGTTGATATATTTTTTTACCAATTTTGAGCAGCTAATGCCAGAAGGGCCCTTATAGTGTCGAGTCGAGCAACTGGAGCAACTGTTTCCTTGTAGCCAACTCCGAACTACTACAAGTATCCTTTTGCTACTAATTGTGCCTTGTGTTTTTGGATTGATCCATCAGAGTTAAGTTTGTTTTTTATACCCACTTAACTCCAATGGCATCTTTGTCTAGAGGAATGTCTACCAACTCCCATGTTTCATTTTTCTCAATCAGTCTTATTTTTTCCTCTATAGCTTTGACTCATTCTTCTTGCTTTAAAGCTTCTTCAAAACTTGTAGGTTCCATGATCGCCAAATTAAAAGATTCAAAGATCTTGATCAAAGATCTAGTTCTTCTTGGTGTTGATTTTGGTAATGATCCGGCTTGCTCTAGTGGTTATAGTTCTTGAGTTGGAAAGCCTTGATCTGGGTCCATCTCCCATTCTCTTTCTTGTATCGCAAGTACATTAATTGTCTTTCTTTCGACCTTTTTAATTTCCAGTTGTATGATGCATCTTCGTGAAACTCAATGTCTCGGCTAATTATTATTTTTTTAGTCACCATGTTATAAATCTGATAGCCTTTTGATTTAGCACCGTAGCTGAGAAAATATTCCTTTCTCTGTCTTTTCATCTAATTTGCTTCTCTTATCTTTTGGAATATGAGGATAGAAAATGCATCCAAAAATATTTTAAATGCTTTGCTAATGATTTTCGTCCACTCGAGGCTTCAATTGGTGTCTTGTCTTGTACTACTTTAGTTGAACACCTGTTGAGAAGATATACTACTAAGTACACAAAATCTGCCCATAATTTTTTCGGGAGGCTTTTCTCTATTAGCATAGTTCAAGCCATTTCCATGACTGTTTTATTTTTCCTTCTGGACACTCCATTTTGTTCTGGAGCATATCCGACCGTAAATTGATGCTTCATGCCTTTGTCTTCGCAGAATTTGTTGAATTCTTTGGAAATGTATTATTTTCCGTGATCAATTGGAATAGTCTAACCTCTTTGTTTTTCAAGTAAATTTTTGATTTTTTTTAAAATATCGAAGACTCGTGATTTTTTAAAAAGAAAATAAACCCAAGTTATTCGAGTGTAGTCATCAATAAAGAGAATGAAGTACTTATTTTGATCAAGTGGTGGAGTTTGCGTCAGTCTGCAGACATCGGTATGGATTAGCTCTAGTGGCTCATTTGCTCTCCATGCTTCGTCTATTGGAAATGTTGTCGATGATGCTTTCCTTGTAGACATGCTTCACGTGTACCGTTGATCTCCTGAATAGTTGGTAAGTCACGCATCAGATTCTTCTGATGAAGAATCTTTAGACCGTGGAAATGGAAATGACTAAAACTTTTGTGCTAAATCCATGAGTTGTCTACTTGCGGCCTCATTGCTACTTCGTTGGCATATCTCTATTTTACTGGACATGATCTGTTTCATCTCATCTTGATCTTTTCTATCTCCATAGTTTTATTTTTTTTTATCATAGATTATACATGAGTCTCCTTCAAAGCAAAAAGAGTATCCTTTCTCCGTCTACTATTCTACGCTGAGTAGATTTTGGTTTATGAAAGGGATTAATAGTACATCTGTTATGTACTCATTACCCTTTCTTGTCTCTATAGCAACTGTTCCTTTTCTTGTAGCCTCTATATATTCTCCATTTCCAATCTTGGCTTTTGTTTGAGGTTCATTTAGCTATAGAATATATTTTCATCTTTTGTCATGTGGTTACTACAACCATTATCTAGGTACCAAGTATCTTTTTTATTTTCACTTTGATAGAAGTAGAAAATATAATTTTTTACATCCTTGTCTTTGTTAAAATTTGCTTGATGAGACTCCTTTGACGGAAAATTTTTTCTATGTGCCCAAATTTTTTACAGACTTTACATTGTGGTTCATTTAAACCAACAATTCTCCAAATGACTTTTTCTTTTGCACATACCTCAAAAAGGATATTTGCTACTTTTATTTTATTGTTTACTTCTAGAATTTTCTAGAAAATTCTTTGAACCATTTTTTAGATCCCGTATTTATTTTAGACTGAAAGGCATTCTACATAGAATCTTCGGTTCTCCTATTTAGTCTTTTTTTGTATTCTTCTAAAGAACCCATTAGTTCTGTTACTGTTAANTCTCCAAAATGACTTTTTCTTTTGCACATACCACAAAAAGGATATTTGCTACTTTTATTTTATTGTTTACTTCTAGAATTTTCTAGAAAATTCTTTGAACCATCTTTGAGATCCCGTATTTATTTTAGACTGCAAGACATTCTACATAGAATCTTCGGTTCTCCTATTTAGTCTTTTTTTGTATTCTTCTAAAGAACCCATTAGTTATGTTACTGTTAATTTTTCTAAATCTTTGGATTCTTCAATAACAGTAATAATTGAATTGTATTTCTCTGTGCAATTTATTAAGAATTTTATACCACTTTCTTCTCAATGATATTTTTTCTATAGGCTCTCATTTAATTAATAACTTCTTATTTTTTGAGTAGTTATTCTTAGCGGTCTCATTATCTTTCATTTTTAAAATTTCAAAATCTCTTCTTAGAGTATGTAGTATAATGGCACAGACCTTAACGTTTCCTTGAAATTTCTCATTCCTATGCCTCCTTTGCAATTATTGCTCCCATAATTTTTGGAAAAAATTTGTTCGCTATGGCTTGCTGTAGAACGAATGATGCTTGAGAATCTTTTTGTTGATTCTCATTATGCTCTTTCTTTTAAGCATTATTTAGACTGATAATGTCAGCAGGGATAGTGTAGCTCTCACTACCAACACCCAATAATGGATGTGATTTAAAATAGATGATCATTTTGATAGATCAAAAATCATAATTTTCACCATGGAAAATTGGGACTAGCATAGTAGAGCGGAAGGTGTTGTCAGCCATGATGTATGGAAATGACTACGCCCAATTAGTGAAAGATTTGAGCTCTGATACCACTAATAGTATTATGATGATTGATAAATGAAAGTTTTGGTTTCTTTAGTAGAGGCCACGTGAAAGACTAGAGGAAGAGTACAAAATAAAGGCTAAAAAGAAAAGAATAGTAATATTTGGTAATAGTGAATAACCAGTAAAGGAAGAATTGTTAGGAAATAGTTTTGTATTAGATTCTTGTCTTGACATAATTACAATGTAGAATTATACATATATATATATAGAGAGAGAGAGAGAAAGTATATGTCGGTCAATTACCAACTTATCTAATATATGGACTTCTCTATTAATGTCGGCAACAACATTTCTAGATCAATTCTAGTATTTACTTGGTAACAAAGTATTTCTAGATTATTCTTAGCTAATAATTAATTTTATATTTTTAGTTCTTTCTCTAATAGTCTAGAATTTTTTAGAATAAAAATGTAAAACCTAAATTCTATCAAAGAGTATGTTTGGAAATGATTTCCTAACTTTGAAATTGGGAGTAAACTTTAATGGCAAAAATACAACACAATACATTTATTTAATTCAGTATGCTAAATTAAACCAAATACATCAAGTCCAAGATAACATGTAAAGAAATGCATTGACACTAAACGTGACTGATCCATAGGTGCTAGTACACAGCTCCATGGTACCACTAGGACGCTAAGATTCCCGCAACCGATCAGTGTTATTCTGAAGTGCAACAGAGAATGTATATGTTTTTCTATTATTACCAGTATGCTTACACCATCCACATTTTTTCACAATGCAGTCCTTGCTTTGAGATATAATCAATTGATTCTTGGTCTTCTGGCCATTCTTGCAAATCTAGGTGGAAATACAACCCTAACAAAGACCTCAGCAGGAGTATGTCATTGTTTTGGATCTCCTAGTGGGTTTCTATGTAAGCTGCACATAGGACATAAGTAAAAAGGATTTCATATACTATATGTGAAAATATTGTGATCCTTACAAATAATAAAAACATATACACAAGGATACCCATCAAGCATGAAATCAATACATGAGCATGTTCTGGTTCACAAATTCACTATCTCAATTAGATTACCCCTGTGTGCTTTAAACTGGTATAAGTTAGTAGGCACTACATATAAAGAAAAGGATGTCTCTTTACATTGTTCCAAATTTGTAACCAACTCCTTGGTAACTAGATTATTCGTATGGTCTGCTACATTGTTTCACCTATCACAAAACCACCTTGCAAAACTTCTCTTATGTAATTAAGAAGTGGAATAATTGTCTCTTCTCTCACATCTTTGAGAATGGTGTTCGTGCATTTTGCAATGTTAATAGTCATGATACTAAATACATTATCAAGAAAATTAATGCTCGTTCGTTTTGATGGATTTGCTTCCATGAAATATTGATAACATTCACTCCGTAGTTGATGTAATTGACCTATATACATATCAGAGTCTTTTGTAAGATACGCTCTAGAGCTGCAAAGAAATAATTTATTATATTCTTCCAAACATGAAGATCTATTATCATCATTTCGCTTTCGTATTTTGCCTTAGATGGTACGCATAGTATTCATCTTATGCATTGGGATAAATTGATCGTATAGCACGAAGCTTGTGTGACCATCTTTTTTAAACACTAATTCAACGCAGTCTCTGAAGGTCTCCTTAAATATTGAAAAAACAAATATGATGCATCATACTCGCTCGACCCAATGTCATATGCTAACAGATAAGTCTGTTTGTTCACATCTAAACATGCTAAAACTTACAATATACCACAATATTTCTTTTTCAATTATGTTTCATCAACAACCACACATGATGCATATATTGTAACCCTCGAAAGGGAATTCCAATAGCCATAAAATAATATTCAAATTTATTTTCTGAGTACGTCTCAATACGAGTGATTAAGCCAAGATTGGTACTTTATAGAATAACAGACCATAGTGGTAGCTTTGCATATGGTTAACTAGGCGCCCTATATTCATTTGCCTATGCAAATTCTCTGGCCTTTCAAGATTTCTTATAGACCATATTCACCCCATCTCCCTATGTAAGCCTTTAATTAAATTTTTTGGTATGAATTGACATCCAATTGTATCAAACTTTGATATGAACAAATCTCTAATAACTAAACTACTAGCTTGCCAATGATCATGATGTATAATGTTCAAATTACAGGTGTAATTTGGGACATATACTTTTATCGATCAGGATTCAGTTCTTGACATCTTTGTTGTACAAAGTTTCCATGTACAATTATTACTAATACATCCAAATCAAATCGCCATGTGTCGGATGTTTATACTCTAAACTCAAAATTATTCTTGATTTCATAAAAGGCTCAACTTCTTTTCAAGCTTCTATTTACTTGCATACATTTGATTTTTCTCAAATGTGTGACCTGTGATTGATGAGGAAAACTCAAAATGTGAGATTGGAGGTAGAGGTAGAGCTAAGTTATAGTTAGTTCTAGGTTTGGAATCATATAACATTCATTTTGCATTGCTAAAACATTTTGAAGTATGTCCTCTTTTTACCCTTGTGAGTAACTCTTATGGACTATCACCGTGCAAATTGTTAAAAAAAAGACTTTCATGAGCAATTTTATTAGCATGTGGAACATTATCACTATACTGAACATCATTACCATATGGAACATCATCACCATATCGATCATCATCTTCACTATCATATGAAAAATTATCATCGTGTGGAGCACCATGATAAGAATTGCCATGGCCATAACTGTCAGCCACATCATGTAAAGCTCACTATCCAATGAAGTCATCATATAAATGTTTACTGTTAAAAAAGTTGATCCCTAGATCTTCTTTGAATTGAGTTTCTAATATTCGTGTTTCTAGTACTTACATTGCTGGAACTAGCACGGTGGTCAACACTTTCACTGGTAGATAAGGGACTCTACTTTGGTCAGTATGGCCTGGGGCATGAAGTGATAACAGAATATGGATGCTACCACTACTATAATAAAATCGTACGTGTATAGTTCTTGCACGAATCAAACACCTAAGGAACTTTGTCAACATATAATAAGACTTATGTATGTGTGACTTTTTTATCTACTTGTCAATAAAGATTGCTATGTTTGTATCAATAGCATAAAGACACGTCGACACATTTGGAACATTAAGCGCGTAGAAAATTTTCATATTCAATTTATATTGCTGTGGGTCCAAACCTAACTGAATCATTTAAACCATATAGTGTAGAACCCTTTATTATGTAGGTGTCTTGCATCTGTAAATCTTCATGTACCCACATGCCCTATTCATTTTTAGTCCAATTTCCGTCATATGAGATTTGTATTGGAATCCTGTACTTGCAATTGAAATAATTAAAAAATGATGTACAAATAAAAAATTATTTGGTCATAATATTCTCTCTATCTCATACCTCATCTTTCGCTTCAATGGGGGTAGGTCCCTTCCCATGGACAGGATGCACATTCTTTATGAAACAAAAAATGTAGCTCACCCCGCGCCACATTACACACCCTACCCCAATGCAAGGTATGTCGTCTTCAATTTTGGATTGACATGAGTTTTTTTATTCTTTTGGGTTTATGGCACGGTTGCCCCTAAACCTTTACACGTTTTTGCAAACCTTTTTTTTTGCATTTAACCCCCCAATCACCAGTTAAAGTCGCACGTTACTACGAAACCTATTTTTCCATTAGTTTTTCGTGATATAGCATGTGTGAGCCACACGTGCTATAGCTAATTGTGTCGTTTTGGTCCAAAATGACATGTACACGCTGCACCTTTACATATTTGTAAATTCCCAAATACGAATTTCCCAATTCTCTCTAATCCCTAATTCTTCCCTCACAGAGCATATCAAATCCCTAAATCTGTAATCCCGTAATTGCTTCAAACTCGCCGAAATTGCTTCAATATCGTAGACATTGTCGATGATGGAGCCAACGCATTGATATTGTGGGAAACTGACCATTCAAAGGACATCTTGGACTGAGATGAACCCAGGAAGAAGGTTCAGTGGATGTGAAAAATGGCAGGTATGTGATTTTCAATAATTTTTGGAGTATTTATGGGTTTAGAGGTATCAAACTTCTAAAGATGTATATTTGACGTGGAATTTGATAATGTTGTTATAGCATAAAGATGATGGAGGAAGGGGATGTGGATTTTTCGTTTGGCATGATCCCCCTATATGTCATCGTTCTAAACAAGTTATCCCTGATTTGTTAAGGAAAATTGCAAGGCTAGAAGACCAAAATCATAGATTACAATCCAAGATTCAAATTTTATGGATGTTTTTGGTGGCTTCCATGATTTTATCTATCTGGTTAATGGTGAAATGTTGTAGGTGTGCTATTAGCATGGATGGTTTTTGCAAATGTAGTTGGTGAAATGTGTTAGGTGTTCGATTAAGGAAAAATGTTAGTTGTTAATGTTATGTAATTGCATGTAAAGAATGGATGGTAAGTTATACCATTTTGAATATTATGTTTTTTGTAAAGTCTGATATGTGTCAAAATTTGTTTCTGTTTCAATGCAACAATGCCAATTTCAATTAAATGTACCATATTCATATACTGGCTTAAAATTGAGCAAGAAATTAAATTGACAGAAATTATAAAACATGAAATATTAAATTGCAATTAAAGGAAATTAATATTTGCCATACATCAATTAAATGAAACTAATATTTGTCCTACATCCACTAAGTCCTACATCCACTAACATTAACACAAAAACATTACCACATGCTAATATTGTCCCAAAAGTCACAAAAAACAATCCTTAGTCACAGTGAAACCATCAAAGTCACAAAAAACAATCCTTCTACACCATCTTTTTCTTTCCCTTGTCTTTTTCAACTTCTGCTTGTGTCCCATGCTTCCTAGGTGATCGTCTAAGTGGTGGCTAGAGTGTGGCTGCTTGGTTGGAGCTTGGCTAGCTGAAATAGAGCTTAGTTGGCTTGATTGTGGCTGGATGGTTGGACCTTGGTTGGTTGTGTGCTTGCTTGGCTTGCTGAAGTGGAGTTGGACTGGTTGCCATGGTTTCTCAGTGATCTTCTTGGTGGTTGTGTGGCTGCTTGGTTGGTTGAAATACCATACATCCAAGGTGGTTGTTCAACTGGCTGTGTGGATGGCAGCTTTCCATAATTTGATGGCTTACTTTGTGGTCTTCTAACAGGAATTTTTGGCCTAAATGATATGTCTTGAACCTATAAACAAATAGACAAATACACATTTACAAACCCTTTTTACAAAAAAAACAGACATACCCCCACTAAGAGTAATATCACTGAGACCATAAATAAATATTATTACAAACAAAATAACAAACATACCCCACTAAGAGTAGTATTTGCCACATGTGGCTGTTGAGAAGCAGTAGTATCACTGAAATCATCCAATCCCAGTTGTGATGCCTTACTTGTGTCCTTTTCCACTTGTGATGCCTCACTTGTGTCCTTTTCCACTTGTGATGCCTCACTTGTGTTTTTTTTCTTTTTTTGCTGTAAAGATGGACAAGTTAGATAAAAACAATAATTTTCAGAAACAGAGACAGCAAAAAAAAAATACCTTTTTGTTGGGATTTGGTGGCTGTGGGCATTTCCTCAAATTATGGCCAACCTGTCCACAGTTCCAACATGTCATTACCATCCCAGTTCTCCTAAGCTTTGTTGTTGATGACTATTCATCATGCTCTCTTCTTCGTACTCTCCTAGGTCTTCCTGGCTGCTTGTGGAAACTTGGCCCTTGCAGAGGTGGCAAACCATTTTTTTGCCATAATTCAGGTCCATTCATTGGGCAAATGACTGGAGAATATACCTTTATATATGCTGGCTTCTTGTAACAGGGGTGGACAAAGGCAAGTGGATCCATATCTCTGCTGCAAATGGAAGAAATTGCATGTATGCAAGGGATGCCACTGAGATCCCATTTTCGACATGAACAACTGTATTGTTGAAGATCCACAATGTATTGAGAACCATCCAGGGGAACTCGAACCTCAAATTTGTAGTCCCCAGCCCAACTTGAGATACAATACTTAGCATCTTCTTTAACTTTTTTCAAAATTTTTGACACTCTAGGACCAATTTCCCCATTTCACTTACTCACCATTTCTCTCCTAGTGGCCATTCGATGCATGAGATAACACCTCACTGTTTTCAGCATAATTAGGACCGGTTTTTATCTCTTGCATCTAATATGCTAGCATTAAAAGCTTCACACATGTTGTTAAGAAGCATGTCACACTTAGGCCTAGTGCTAAAATGTGACCTCGACCAATGGATAGGTGGCTTCTCGAGACAGCCTTGAAATTGTTGTGCATATGCCTTAGACAGTGCCTATGCTCAGAGTTAGGCACTGTATCATCTAAGGCATTTAGAAGTCCTTTCTGCTTATCCGAAATGAAAGTCCATGCATGGGAATTCACAATTCTAATATCTCTGGTAAATAACTCCAAAAACCATGACCAAGTATATTTATTCTCTGCCTTCACTAATGCATATGCTATAGAATACATCGCATTTTCAGCATCAATGCCTACTGCTGAAAGCAATTGACCATGATATTGTCCTTTGATGAAGCAACCATCAAGGCCAACTAGTGGCATACACCCTTCCACAAACCCTTTTTTCAACGCCCCTAAGCATAAATAAATCCGCTGAAATTTAGAAACCTCCCCTTGCAACTCACTTTTTATAATCACTGTCGTACCAGGATTAGTTTTCCTTAATTCTTCACAATAATCCCACAACTTTCCATATTGATCCGCAGCAGACCCTTGAATAATTCTAAGGGCTTTCTTCTTGGTCCTATAATATTGCCATTTAGAAATTTTTCCAACAGAATCCTCTCTAACAGTGTCAGTAAATGGCCCTAACTTCCATGCTGGATCTGATCTAAATTTTGGTACATATTTCTTAGCCAACCAAGTTGAAGTCACATTGGGATTTTTGTATATCTTCTCACATTTATGTTCATCTATATATGTCCTCACTTGAAAAGTCCTTTTATCAGGCTGCAACCTACCATAAATAACCCACTCACATGGTGGTTTACACACAGCCCTTATATTGTCCTTGTCATTCTTAATGAATTGCACATTTATGTGTTCCCTTATAGCATATTCCCTTATTGCCTCCCTAAATTCAGATGCACTTCCAAACAACATCCCTAACTTAAATTTAGGGTCACTCATATCAGTTTCAGCTCTAAACTCTTCAAACTTTCTTTTACCATATCTATTTATATTCTCTTCATCATCTGATGACCCACTAAGACTTATAAGCTCATCCCTGAACTCAGGTTCAGATTCAACCTCATAATTAAACTCATCTCTAGTACTGCTACTTCCTAAGCCACCCCATTCAACAGTTGGATCGACAGACTTGAAAAAAGTAACATCATCCTCATCTTGCTCATAGTCTGTATCAATAAAATCTGGATCTTCACTGTCATCCCCATCTTGCTCACTCTGACTATTATTATTTTCACCACTATCATCGACAGATTTAGAACTTCTATGATTTCTAAAATACACATTAGAAATCCTATTGGCAACTAGGTTAGATGTCATTTGTATCACCTCTGTATCACTCAAATAGGCTTAAACCCTTCAGTCAACCGATCACACTTCATATAAAATTCAATAGGTAGGGTGTATCCTAAAGCCTCAGCCATGTCATTCAGCTCAATCAATGACATGTAATCAGCATGACATTGATCAAAAAAATCAACTTTGCCCCCTAAATAGTCAACCTTTCCAAACTTACCATAAAAGTCACCACCATGGTGCACTTTTATAGTAAACAACTCAGAGCCACGAGCTGGAATTAAATTGATAAAAAATGTGTTATTCACCAATCAATATAAGACTACAAACGTAAACAATGTCCTGCCTTACCAACCACAATGATACAAAACATCAAAACATCATAATCATTGTGGACTACACACCTACATTACCAGTTGTGATGCCTAAATTACAATAGTCAAGACTTTTCTATACACTGGACCACATATATACTAATTTTCACAAACAAGCATAGACAGACCTGCAAGGTTGGGCCCCAATGTCAATTTATGCAACCAAAATATGACAATAACCCAAATTTTGTACACTTTATCCCTTAAAGTTGTTAAAGCAAAATAAAATTAATTTTCTATACATGTTAGTGCAAACTATATATAGTGGACCATACACTATCATTATTATATATATACATATATATCTTTATATGCATCTTTCTATGCATTTTCAAAAAAAAAATAAAACAAAAAAACAAAAAATAACATTTTTCTATGCATTTTCAAATAAATAGTACCTAAGAACTCTACAGAGAAAGTATAAGCACACAAACTCCAACATCGATGCCAAAAAAATGTAACCAAACACAAAAAATTTCATGAACAAATCAGGACTTATGATATCGAGGTGGCAACTCCTTCTTCTTCCTCAGGCATCGTTTGTCTTCCATTATACGACTAATTTTCACTCCAATGTAGAATGTTGCTTCACCTCCTTTGTCAATTTGAAAAATTTGAGATAAATGTCGGGATTTAGGGATTTCGGGATTACAGATTTAGGGATTTGATCAAAATTTCTGAAGGAAGAATTAGAGATTAGAGAGAATTAGACAATTCGTATTTGGAAATTTACAAATATATTCAGATCCAGCGTGTACATGTCGTTTTGGACCAAAACGACGCAATTATCATGGAAAACTAACGGGAAAATAAGTTTCGTAGTAACGTGCGACTTTAACTGGTGGTTGGGAGGTTAAATGCAAAAATAAAAAAGTTTAGGAGTCAGGTGCAAAAATGTGTAAAAGTTTAGGGGCAACCGTGCCATAAACCGGATTCTTTTTTTCTTTTATAAAAACTTTAAAATGTACATGAAGCATGCATACACTAATATGTCTTTATCAGGATTGTAAAAGAAAGAATTGCAAAAGAAAGAATTGCAAATTATCTTGGTAGATTTTGAAATTGCGTTTGATTTTCTTAAACTTGAAATGGAGTCCAAAATAAACTATTTTGCAGTACATTGTAAGGATTTTTTTATATGGATATCCACGTGTAGGAACTAATGATTCATGCCCACGCTTTTAAAACTAATGATTCATGGCCACCTTCCAATTTTTTTTCATCTTTTCTTTTCCCAAAATACCATCCTCTCTTTCTTTTATTTCATTCTTTGTTAGTAAGTTCTCTTTTTCTTCTTTTTCTTTTTTTCTCTGTCTACATATGTAAAAAAAAAAAAAAAGAGAAATTTTTTTTTGGATCTGATGTGAAGTCAATGGCAGGGACGGGTGGATTTTTCTTTTTTCTTTCTTCATTTCCTTCTTCATCCACATCTGAGAAAAAGGAAAACGAACGAAAAAAAAAGGAAAAATAAAATTCTAGATCTGATATAAGTCAACGGCAAAGGAAGAGTTGTGGCCCGATAGAGAGCCATGGGCGTTGCCACTCTGACTCTGGAAGCTCAGAAAATCGGATGGTAAAGTAGAAGCAAATGAATCAGATGGATTTTCCAACCCATGAAAAATATAATTCTCTCTCTGAGGCTAATGAATCAGATGGATCCTCCAACACACGTAAAATATGATGATTGTATATCTAAAAAAATGAAATGAAAGATTCAGGGCCTCCCATATAAGATGGAATTTCAAAAGGGAAAAACAATAAGCAAGCCCGCACTTCCCACCCACCCACCTTGCGCAAAAATAAATAAATAAAATTTAGTTCCACTTCAAATTTTTTCATTAGCCTTTTTTTTTTTTTTTTTTNAAATCATGTACCAAATTCTTTAATTTCTCCTATATTTATCTACCAGACATTTTATTTTTTCCATTTTACAAGTTATGAAACTCGGTCTTAATTATTAAAACATGGTAATGACATTTTTCTAATAGATATATTTGAAATATAAATCTATAAATAATAGTTTAATAGAGTTGGCAAATCTTGTACTGTGTTAGAACCATTGGTAAAAATAAAATAATATAAAAAATTGTAAATTTTTTCCACTTTCTTCTCTGCCCCATTTTGACATTGCACCACTATAATATTGTTCAGAGTAAAGATAGCAACATTTGCTCAATCAAAATCCTATCAACTTTGACCTTCAATACTTGACTCTTTTTCGGTTCAAGCTGAGAAATAGACGTGATTAAAATTTCCCACTTCCAAATGTTGAAATGAGATGAACCCAAGCACAAGTGTCTAATCACATTATGCCATATATCTGATGGAGAATCGTAATTTGTATATTATCAACTTAATTTTGATCAGTAAAGTGTTTGATATTATTTGATTATGCCGCTGACTCATTACAAGATAATCAATATATAATTTGTTAAGAGTTGAATTCTGAGGACTACCCCAACTTCGAATTCTCTCCGCTTGCTCGTCGCGTTATCCCACATTCCTCGATTGCTTATCTCTTGCTTGGTCCTTTGACTCTTGCCTCCGTTGTTCTTCAGAACCAATGTGGCTACCTTGTGGGATCTCATACTGATTCAACAAAGCAGGATTGAAAACTGGATTGTGAGCTTGCCTCAATGAATGGATGAGTTCTAGATTGACTAAGTGAGCATGTTCGTATGAAACGATAAACGCAGCGAACTTTTTTTATAAATTTTTATATCCAGTCTGAAGAGCATATGTTTCTCTTTCTAAGTACCTGACTAGATCCGAGGGGTGTTCGTATTTTGGATAGTCATCTTGGTGAAGATCGCGCCATAACATTTGAACCTAATTAGAGCTCTTAGTTCATTTAAAAGTACTCACGTGATGAATGTGAAAAAAAATTTTAGACGGCGCTCTAAACTGTTGAAGCACAATTCTACATCGTTGCAAACTTCCATGTGTTGTCTGTGATCCAATAAAACCTACAAGAAAAAGAATGATGATCTTTGAGGCACTGATATGGTGCCTGTTAAAAATGTTACGACGCTCAAATCAAAAAGTGCTATAATTGTCAAAGAGCTATTATGGTTAGCAATTTAAGGTATCTCGTATTAGGCATGTAGTGGTGTATTTATTACCCTTTGGCATGTGATTTCTTTGTTTCCACCAACCCTCATGGTTAAGACTACATAGCTGTATTTTAGGAAATTAAAGTTCATTAATAATCTTTGATTGAAAATAGAGTCGTATCATATTCTGGTAAGATGAAACATTAATTCTATTGAACTGTTTACTTCGTACTATATCTCTGATCTAGGACATTTTATGAGAGGAATAATCTCGGACATTCTAGATCGATTATCATGTATAGAAATTCATAAATAGCTATGAATTTTGTCTTTTAACTAATTTTTACTAAATTTGATATTTTTGTAAAGAAAAAACATTTATAAAAGGCTGAATATTGAATGAGATATAACAAGGAAGCATATCAAATAGGATAACTATTTATTTTTCTTTTTTTTAATTCATGCGATAGTTTTTATTTTTTATCATAACTATTAATTTTGTATACTAAATATGCTCGCAATAATGGTTGAATTATTTGATTCCAAGACAACAACAAAGGATCAAATTCATGAAATCCACTCAAAATTTAATTTTTGAAAGGAAATTTAAAATTCTTAGGAGAAAAAAAATAAACAAAACAACAAGGACAATAAAATTGGCAATCATTAACTCTCCTTTCATTTCAGTTTGCTAATCTTATCTTTTTGATTAGGTAAGTGGACATGTTTTGGAGGGTTTCAAGTTAAACTCTTCCCAGGAGAAGGATAGTTTGAATTAAAAAAAAAAAAATCTTTAATTCT
>QANX01003253.1:0-66189 GCA_003254975.1 Ochetophila trinervis
AAATATATATTTATATCATATAAATTTAAACAATATCTATTTATATGTCAAATATATAGCAATTTAGATTCTCTATTAAAAATGCCTTTGTTCATTCTCTCATCTGCCAACCATCGGAGCAATTTTTCACTCTTTTGCAAAAACAAATTTTCCGATAACACAATTAAATGCCACTCTTTCTCCATTAAAATAAATATTTATTAAGTTTAATGCTTTCTAAGTTTTTATTTTAGATATGTGGATTGTGGGCTTCCCCATTATTAATTTTGACCAAGTGGGGTGGATACGTGAGTTGGCGGGTTAATTTCTGAGATATAATGTTGAGACTGGAAACAGAGCTTCAATTTATTCAGAAAACAGTAGAATATTGCAAGTGATTTTGCAGACCAGACCAGGTCAAAGAAAGAAAGCTTGAAGAAGCGGACAAACCAGAAAGAGGATGGGTGTTCTTTTTGAGATTTCAAGTATTCCACGCGTTGCAAAATCATATGCAGAGTAACCAAAAAAACCTACAAAGTAGTGAAACTTTATGGGGATTCGGGAATATGCCACCGAGTTATCAGGTAGCAAATATTGAATTTGATTTGCTTGTCAATATGAACACAATAATTACAAGTCCCTTGGCTCTTATGATATAAGCCAATACAGGTAGATTTTAACAGGCCAAAAAATATAAAATAAATAAATAAATATTTGGTTCCTATACAGGAGGAGTTTCTCCTAAATTGGCTTTCTACAGCTTCAACAGTCGTAAATATTTGTGTTTTGAATAGACACCGCCCCCACAAACCAACAACTTTATTCCAAAATAAAAAAGATAAAAAAGAAGAAGATAAAAATAAGTACACAAAAACATGCGAGATTTAAACTTAACCGTTGAGATGGCTCTTCTATACCAACTGCTGCTGTTGAATTTTATTTAACTTAATGATGGATTTATTTTACTCATCCAAACCAGTTCTAAAAATTGTTAAGCCTTGAGATTTTGGAGTTTCTTAAAGAAACCCAATTTGCTGCTGCTACTTAGGACTGAGCCTAAACTGGTGTTGGAGGCTCATGATCAACTATCTCTGGCAAAGCAAATATATATGAACGGAAAATATTGGACAAAGTCCATAGTCCACACCACAGTCTTGGTCTCCAAGCCAAACTCTTTTTTGGGGACACTAAGAGCATAGTTTCCACTACATGTTGTAAAAATTATGTTGCGGTGATTTTTTGGAAGCTGTCCACACATCTTTAAAGCTTCAACCAAGCCCTGTAAAACAAATAAAAACCAGTCAAAGGAGCGCCGGTGTGGTAACCGGCGTTTCCCTTCCGATGCTTAAATTAGCCATTGAACTCATAAATAAATAAATAATGTCAAAATAACATGGAGATAAAGAGAGAAAAGGTAAAGAAATCGGTCAAAAGGAGGGTTTTAGGCTCCGGTTGTGCTATTTTGCCAGATCCATGAACAGTGTTGCCTCCACCTGGCCGCGCATGGAGAAGCTCGGTGAAGACAAAAGGTTTTGGTGGGAGAGATCCAAAAATGGCGGCTCCTAGGTTTCTCTTTTCCCAAAAGCCAAAAGTCCCCTCTTTTCCTTGTCTTTTTCATTTTTATCTCATTTTTGATGGTCAAGATTTAACCTTAAAAGACTCCTCCTTAGATGGGTGACACCTAGCACTAATCCCATTGATCATTGGGCTTAGGGTTTTGTTTGTAATGGATGCTTGGCCCACCACAATAATTGGGTATTTATTTATTGCCTAGATAATAGGGTATTAAGCACGTTGGTCAAAAATACCTACAACAGTAGCTCCCAAATTGTTATAATCTATAGAATAAACCAATTTTAAGAAATAGAAAACACCTGCGGGTGCGAATACCGAAGTTAAATAACTGAATATTTGGAATCTTTTTTTCGGCAGCAACTTTATGGGGGATGATGGGACGTGTCTTAAATGCACATTGCACGTCTATTTGCACACCTCCCCTCCGAGCCAACTGCAACTGCCAAGAAAACTCTTTCTCTTCCTTTCCTTTCCCCACTTTTCTTCACTCTCGGATTTGCAAGAGAAATCCCAAAGCGCCGTTTCTGCTTCTTTCTCTCCTCTTTCCGTTGGCTTCCGCTTCGACACCGACAACGTTCTTTCTCTCGGGTAGGCTTTTACTTTTCCTTTCTTTTTTTGTTCGTCGCCAATAATTTCCTCGTGGTTTTTTCCCCCCTAACTCGTCTCCTTCTTGTGCGGTCTTTTCAGGTTTACGGAAGAAAAAAGTCTCTTCGCTGCTCCTCGTTGAATCTTCGTCTTCATCACCAGCTTAAAGGTATGAAGAGTTCTTTCCCCTCTCTTTATTTTTTCCTTTTTCTGGAGGAATGATTGATGTCCGTTGTTGTCTGTTGTTCTTATGATTTTGTGCTTTGTGTGTTGCTTTCGACGGTAGATTTTCTAGGTTCGCCGTAAATGTATTCATAGGCTATGTGTGTATTGATTGATGTTTTTGCTTCTAGGGTATACAACTATTCTGTTTGTAAGCATGTGTTGTGTAGAAACTGTCTAGGATGTGAGTAGGAGTCCTTGTTCTGTGTTGATGCTTAGAACCAAGGTTAATGCATAAAACCTGGGAGAAAGCCATGGGTTCGAGGCTGATGCTTGGGACCTAAACTGAGGCTAAGGCCCGAGGTTAACGCTCAGGACTCGAGCTGAAGCCATGGGACTGGGGCTGAGGTTGGGGCATGAGCTGAAGCCACGGGACTGAGGACCTAGGTATAACTTAGCGAGCCTGGGTGGGCTCTAGGAAGTCAGTACCTGGGTGCATTGAGCATCTTGCAGTATTTCACTTCTGACTCAGGGGATGACCCTCATGATAGTGAGTGTTCTTTTGTGTTTCAGATGTCTCGCCCTTCACCGAGTGGTGGTGGTGGCGGTCTAGGTCGTCCCCTGCCTAGTCTTCCCTTAAGTTTTCAAACCATCTTTGACTCTGTGCCCAGGCCCTATAGGCCTAACATCTTTGATGAGCCATCCTACTCCTACTTGAGGGATATTGGTATCTCGCAGATGGTGAAGATTTCTGACTCCTTAGATTCAGAGTCTAGCAGCACATCTGGGTCTGAGGGATGTAGGGCTACTGAGGAATGTGGGACTTCTTCCAGGACTCTAGTTGAGGTAGCCGGGTCTTCCTAGGAAGGGGAAGAAGATGAGGTGGAGGTCCTAGGGGGACCATGGAATTTTGATGAAGTGAAGTCCATAATCACCGAAGCTGACTTGGATCGTCTGAGGTCCTATTACTCGATACCTAGTGAAATCACGCTGCGGGTACTTGAAGATGATGAGTTGCGAAGTTCTCCTCCTGCCGGTGAGGTTTCGTTGAACCGGTGGTTCTTCAAGTGCTGCCTAAGGCTGCCGCTTCCTTACTTTGTCCACCGCCTTCTTCACAACGTTCGACTAGCACCTCTCTAGCTCAACCCTAACACATGGAGGGGGATTTACTGCTGCTATGTACTGTGGCGAGAGCATTTTGGCTTCGATCCTAGCCCGGTTGAAATCCAGGCATGCTTTGAAATTAGATCGGCTGCGAACAAGGTTGGCTCTTTTTGTTATTACCCTCGGTGCAGGAAGTTTCTTCAGAAGCCTCTTGAAATTTCAAACTGGCAGTGGGACTGGTTCTTTGTTGGAGGGGATTAGGAAGGCATAGGCTCGGGTTCTGGGGTAGAGCCTTCGATTCCCCGTACTTTATGCGGGAGCAACCACGGGTGGAGTTCATTTATTCCCCACTCAGACGAGTCTGATAGGTCTAGGGTTGACCAACTAGAGGGACTCCACACTACTTTTGGAAGAGGCCAGGCTAGCCGGTGGTAGTGCTCAATTGGTCCTCGCTTTGCCTTGTTTGCTGCGACCATGTTCTAGGTTTCTAACCTTATGTGTATTCCTTTAATGCAGGGATGTCATCGGCCAGTGGATTCAAGAGAAGCTTGCTGGGCTGTCCCAATCGGAGCTGGGCTGCCAAGTTAGTTAAGTCCAGCTCTGGATCATCTGTTAGGGCTTCTGCTGCCAAAAATAGCAACTCTCCTCTGCCTCCTCTTCTTTCTAGAGGCGGCTCATCCAAGGATTCTAAGGGGGGAGCTGGCTCTTCTCACCTGCGGGTGAGCCGGGAATCAGTACCCGCCTTGAGGACCAGTTCGCGACCCTCTAAGGGAAAAGATTTGTCGCCAGGGGTCGGCGGTGGTGACAAGAGCCGGTCACCCAGCTACACAGGGGACCTCATTAACTCCTTGACAAAGGATGTCTTCCTTGCAGAGGACAGGTGGCTCTCTGGTCTCCCTGAGTCTTCGCTTCCTACCGAGGTCTTTCACCAGACTGCTTCGGTGAGTGCTTTCGGCATCGCATCCCAAATAATTCAACCTTCTTGACTCTCGCTTACAGGCTACCTATTGATTATGCAGGTGACTTTCGCAGCTTTCAAGCTTCAGGAGCAAGTTGCTCGGCACAAAGAAAAGGTTGCTGCTGCCGTTGCTGGTCGGAAAGAAACTCAAAGGGAGCTAGATGAGGCTAGAAAGTGCGTGGTTGACTTTGAGCTCACGATGACAAAGAAGGAGCTGGAGTTCAATCAAAAAGAGAATGAACTGACGCTCAAAGATACAGAACTCAAGCTTAACACGGTGAAGATGAAGAAGAGCCTTCAAGAGTCCAAGGAGCTGAAGGCTGAGCTTGAAGTGGTGAAGAGTAAGCTTAAGGAATCCGAGGTGAGCCTCCAGCTGAAGGATGAGGAGATCTCAAAACTATTTGATGAAGCTGAGGGTCACTTTGATGCTGGGGTCAATTCTGCCATCGCAGCCATCAAATCCAAATTCTCGAACCTCGACCTCAGCTTGCTGGATAAGCCTTCAGACCAAGTTTCGGCTCCCCCTATCGCTTCAACCTCTGGGTCGGTGTAACACCCCGTCCCGGGGAAAATATGGAAATTTTTCAAAGTTGACCGAGTTGATCAAGTTTGACCAAGGAAGGGCTCGGAGTTGACTTTTTGTGTGAGCGTGCTATGGTTTTGACCGTGGTACCGTTGCGTAGAGCTAGTCGATACGAGTTCGTAGACTAGTAGTACGCTCAATTCCAAGTTAAGACCGAGAAGTTATGACTGAAATAACATGAAGGGCATTTTGGTAAATTGCTGTGGCAGGGCAAAATTACTATTTTGCCCCTGCCTTTAACAGATTTATGCAGAAGGTTCTGGAGGCAGAGGGAGGGGAGACACGCGCGTTTCCCCCGGTGGTTTCCTCGCGCAGCAGCCACCCCGTGACTTGCACCTCCGCCGGAATGGCCGTTTTCCGGCCAGATCAGGCCGGAGTTCGCCTGGAGAAAGGAAGCCGCTGATCCCCTCCTCCCTTGGGTACCGATGGCTTGTCGGAAATAAGCCCAGATCGCCGGAAAAGGAGAGAAAGCCGGTTAGCTGCCTTGTTGAGATCGCCGGATTCCGGCGAAATTGGACCGACCCACTGCCCAGAAAAGTTGGCCCGGGTCCTCCTCTCCCTTTCCCCACCGTTTTTGGGCCATGAAACGCCGGGATGTCGCCGAAAAAATGGGGAAAGCCGGTGGCTCCCATTTTCGCCGATCGACGGTTTCCGGCGAGATTCCGGCGATGGGTCACCTCTTTTTCCCCTATTTTGGACCTCCTGAGTCCGATTCCGGTATCCGTTCGCCTCGATTCTTGTTTGTTTGAGCAGTATGAAGGGAGGAGGCTCGGCTGCCACTTCCCGACCAATTTCCGGCCACCACCGGTGGTGGTTGGACGAGGTAAAAATTACGGTTGTAATCTACTCCTTTCAAGCTTCGTTTTGACATATAATTCGAATATTATAACTGAGTATTGAAATTTATCCGGTTTGAACTGTGGTGTTAATAATTGTTAAAATAGAAACTATTGTTGATTGGTGATATAGATATGTGTGGTGATGTTTTGGTGTTTGCTGTGGAATGTATTGGTGTGCTGAAATTATAGAATCGATGGTGTGGTTGGATTTCAGGATTATTAATAACGGTTTCGGAATATATATACATTATATAATTGGTCTGTGAATTAAACACGTATATGTGTGGGCCAAATGGTGTGTTAATTGCTATGTGGAATTGAATGTGTATGTGGGTTGATTTTTGCGAATCGACTGGACTCCGTATGTGGATTTGGGTGTAATCATTGTGTGACTTTATTTATGAGAATTCGATCGAGTGAACTGTTCTGTGAAATGTATACGGAAACATATAATTATTGTGAGATAAGTAGTTGCTGGTTGATTGTGTTGAAATTAGCTGAAATTGTGAACTGGGTCGGTGAATACTTTTATTGAATTGTTGTGTTTGGGAATGATTTTGCTTGATGAGCATATATATTATATGTTATTGTGTATTAATCATTACAAATTGTGTTTGTGCGAATTGTAAATGAATTTTTTGTGATTGTCTGTGATATTAATTTGGTTAGTGGGTGATGTGTGGCATTTATACTTAATATGTGGAAATTTAATTATTGTGTATTTTCTTTGGATTAAATGCTGAATGTGTTTGATTGTAGCATATTTGTGTAAATATGCTTTTGGAACTACAGGTAGCTTGATCCCTTGTAGAAAGGGTATGTAGGCAGCTCAGTTTAAACTGAGTGCAGCTACACCGTACTTAAACAATATATTTGTTTAAGTGTTGAGTTACGTACTAATTGGTGATCTAATGGTGTGGGAAATGCGTGCTGGTAAAATAATTATGGTATAGGACTGGTTTTTCTTGCAGGTTTGTAGCTTTTAGCATTTTTGGAGAGTGTTAGAAACAGCCGAAATGCTGCCGAAATTTTTAATAAAATCTCCGGCAGTAGTGAGACCTTTCGGTCTGTTAATTCTTACTCTTTTTAAAATTTTGTTTAGCGGGTTTTCACGACTGCTTGTGGCTTAGTGGCAACATTAAGTCACGCAGGTAGGATCTTTGCGGGTCGGGTCCTGTCAGTCGGCTCCAAGTTCTTCGGTTCCACCTCCGGAATTGACCTCCTCTGTTCCCGCTTCAACTTCTCCTCCTGCAGATTCTCTAGCTCTTGGCTCGGGTTCTCCTCCATCCACGTCGTGACTAACATCCCCCAAGCCTCCTTGCCAGCTCATTGTTTTAATTTCCTTTACAAACTGTAATTAAAATTTTGTTTTACTCTTTTGGCGTGTCAAGGCCAAAATTTGCTATTTACTTTTCCTTCTCTCTTTTGTTGTGCTTAGACACTTATACCATCTCTTAATTTCAATGAAAATTTAATAGAAATTCCCCTTTTATTTTCATGAGTCTATCTAGTATATGCTTTGCCTTTGTACTTTATCTTATTCGAAACTGTTGTAAAAATGAGGTTGAGTTGATGTGAGTCCGCTTCCGGGTGGCGAAGCCCCCCTATAGCCCCCCATTCTTCTTTGTTTCTTGGCAAAGGAACTTGGAAGAGGTAGTTAATTGGGTTGTAGCTTTTTCAACTCAGCTTAGTAAATTGATTTTAGTTTTGCAATTGGTCAGTTCCCAGCTTGGTAAGCCCCCCACTTCCAAGGGACTCGGCCCTTGGGTTGATCTCGAGGTTAGCTCAGGGAGCTTTTGGCTCTTGGGGAACTCGACCCCCAAATCAAACCTGAGGCTAACTCGTGGGGCGTCCAGACATTGGGATCTCGACCCAGCTCCTGGAGCCTTTGGCTTCCGGAGGTCTCGGCCCCTGAGTTGATTTCGAGGTTAGCTCAGAGAGAGTTCGGCTCCTAAGGGACTCAGCTCCCAGATCAAACCTAAGGCTAACTCGTGAGGCGTCCAGGCTTTGGAATCTCAGCCCAGCTTCTGGAGCCTTTGGTTTCTGGAGGACTCGGCCCCTGGATTGATCTCGAGGTTATTTTTCCAGAGACAAACATTTACAGTTGAATCTTTGTAGAAGAGGAGTTTCATTTTATTGATAGTATTTTTTTCTGCGTGTACAAATCAAATGAAATTTCGTACAAGAATTAGGGAAAGTAAATTTCAAGTGTTCCGCATTCCATGGGTGTGCTAGAGTCTTTCCATCTGCTCCCTTCAGTTGATATGTTCCGGGTTGAATTATCCTCTTTACTTGGTATGGACCTTCCCATATTATTCTCATTGCTCCAGCCCTATATTTTTTGATGTTTAATGTGATTTTTCTCAGGACTAGGTCACCAGGTCTAAATGTCCTTTGTTTGACCCTGAAGTTATAGTACTTAGCTGACTGCTGCTGATAGGCAGCTGCTCGCAATTGTGCCAAGTCCCTTGCTTCATCTATCAGGTCTAGATTTAGCCTCATTTGCTTTTCATTTTCTCCTTCTTTAAAGTGTTCAGTTCGGAAGTTGGGCAATCCTATCTCAACAGGGATAACAGCCTCAGCTCCAAAGGCTAAAGAGAAAAGCATCTCCATTGTTCTGGTTCTTGGGGTTGTCCGATAGGCCCAGAAAATCTCAGGAAGCTTTTCAGCCCAAGCCCGCTTGTGTTTATCTAGTTTAGTCTTCAAGTTCTGCTTGATAATCTTGTTTGCGGCCTCTACCTGGCCATTGGCTTGGGGGTGGAATGGTGAAGAGTAAGCTGCCCTGATCCTCAAAACTTGAGCACATGTCTCTATGGTGTAAGGTATCCCGAAGTAGCAAATGATTGACTTCCAAATGAAGCTAGAAGTCTTGGCCTTGGTGATCATTGACAAAGGTTCAGCTTCTACCCATTTGGTGAAGTAGTCGATAGCCACTATGGCGAATTTCACCTGACCTCGTCCCATTAGAATTAGACCAATGAGGTCAACTCCCCACTGGGAAAACGGCCATGGGGTCATAACAGAGGTGAGCTGCTTCGGTGATCTTCTCTGGACATTGGCGAACTTTTGTCACGGGTCACACATTTTCACAAACTCTCTTGCATCCCCTTGCATGGTGGGCCAGTAATATCCCTGACGGACAATTTTATGTGCCAAAGATCGTCCCCCGCATGATTTCCGCAAACCCCCTCATGGACTTCCCATAGGACATAGTCCACTTCCTCTTATCCTAAACATCTTAGGTAAGGCAATGAGAATCCCCTATTGTACAAAACTCTGTTGATGAGCGTGTAATGTGGTGCTTTGTACTTCAGCCTTCTAGCTTCCAGTTTGTCTTCTGGCAGGGTAGCTTCTGCTAAAAATTCTACAATAGGGGTTCTCCAATCTGGCCTCTCCTCGATAGGGTTCACTTATTGATTTTCCTTTAAAATACTAGGCTGACTCAAGGTCTTTACCGGTATTGTGCGTACCAGTTCAGACGCGGTTGCTGAAGCTAGCTTAGCAAGCGAATCAGCGTTTGCGTTTTCTGCCCTTGGTATATGGGTGATGCGGTACTCCTTGAATTCCTTTAACAATTCCTTGGCCAACTCCAGGTAGCTAATCATGCTTGCCCCTTTGGCTTGGTATTCTGAATTGACTTGCTTCACGACTAATTGTGAGTCACTATAGACGTGTAGCTTCTGGACTTTCATTGACTTTGCCATTTTCATCCCGGCGATCAATGCTTCGTATTCCGCTTCATTGTTCGATGCTTTGAAACCAAGTCTGAGCGCATATTCTAGCTTCACGTGATCAGGTGCTAGCGTAGTCAGGATGAAACCTGCTCCGCTTCCATGCTCATTGGCTGACCCATCTGTGTGTAAAGTCTAGAATGGGGTTAGTCGAGCAGTAGCCTCTTCACTGTATGTTGTGGTGATTTTTCGGAAGCTGTTCCCACGTCCTTAAAGCTTCAACCAAGCCCTGTAAAACAAATAAAAACCAGTCAAAGAAGCACTGGTGTGGTAACCGGTGTTTCTCCTCCGATGCTTAAGTTAGCCATTGAACTCATAAATAAATAAATAATGTCAAAATAACATGGAGATAAAGGGAGAAAAGGTAAAGAAATCGATCAAAGGGAGGGTTTTAGGCTCCGATTGTGCTGTTTTGCCAGATCCATGAACAGTGTTGCCTCCACCTGGCCGCGCATGGAGAAGCTTGGCAAAGACAAAAGGTTTTGGTGGGAGAGATCCAAAAATGGCGGCTCCTAGGTTTCTCTTTTCCCAAAAGTCAAAAGTCCCCCATTTTCCTTGTCTTTTTCCTTTTTATCTCATTTTTGATGGTCAAGATTTAACCCTAAAAGACTCCTCTTTAGATGGGTGACAGCTAACCCTACTCCCATTGATCATTGAGCTTAGGGTTTTATTTGTAATGGATGTTTGACCCACCACAATATTTGAGTATTTATTTATTGTCAAGATAATATGTTATTAAGTCCGTTGACCAAAAATACCTACAACAAGTTATATAGAATATATGTGCATGTTTCAACATGCGAGTTCGTGCTTTAAGACACTATAACTTTCTACTTCTTACTTTTTGAAGACTTGGAAGAGAGGGGTTTACCCACACACAATAAAAGAAAAAAAAAGAAATAAAAGAAAAGAAAAGAAAAAAAGAACACTTGGAAGAAAAAGGGCAATTTAGTCCTTAAAAAGTATTTGTATCCTTCATTTCCAAAATGCTTAGGGAATGAGCGGAAAAAAATATAAAGATCATTTGTACCAGTAATCCTTTCAAAGACTGAAATAACTAAAAAAATATAATTTTAAAACTAAAGTACTAAACCTTTATAGTTTAAGGAGCATCTGTTACAAGTACATTTTTGTTTATCATCCACTTACTTTGTCGATATTTATTTCTTTTTGGAATTTTGGGCTTAGTTAGTATAATAGTAGGGCTATTTAAGCAGCCCTGTTCCCTTTGACATCCTTCAATGAGAATGGAGACTGCCTTGATCCAGTCCGTTTACAATTTGGGCCAATTAGTTTGATGCAATTTAAGCCCAAATTCAAAGTTTGATATGGTTGGACTTTTGGGCTTTTTGTACGGATGCCGACCGCCAGAGGTGGTGAAAGAAATAAAGGCATCCATCTCTTATCTATTTTGACTGTTCACTTGATGAATTACCTGTTATGTCCTCCAAGATATCTCTCTTCTTCTCTCTGCCTCTCGCTTTCTTTCTTCTTCTTTATTTCTTTCTTTCTTATCTTCTGCTAAAAATTAAAACTCTTTTTTCTATTTTTCTTTCGTTTCAAAATTATGGAATACAAGTCTTTGCAATTTTTTAAATAAAATGATGAAATTCTGGATTGGATAAATTTTAGGTGAAATTCAAAGGAAATTTCAGTTATTGCTTTGAATGAGCGAAGCAAGGGACTCACCACCAGGTGGAGACAAGAACCTTTTTTTTTTCTCTTTTCCATGGGGAACAAACTACCAGTTTTCATTTTCTTTCATTTTTTTTTTTTTCCTTTTTCTTTGCTTGTTGCTCAGTAACGTAGATTTCTTGTTCTTCCTTCTCACATTTTCTGGCCTTGATTTCTGCTTGTTTTCTATTATGAGACTATTTGCAATTATTTGAAAATGCTAAATGAGGAAAAATAATAAAATGTTACAATTAACCGATTTTCATTGTGGACACCATGAGAGCTTCTCAACCTTTTTCTTTTTACATGACGTGGTACCAACGCATCTCTCAATTTTAACAGACAAAATGGTGGTTAGATTTGCACGTTGGTCATAAAAAAGTTACCTACCCAGTTTGAACGGCAGATACTCGTACGTCGTATGAATAACAGAAGAACAAGTAACTTTTATTCCACACAAGGTTTGTATGGAATTTGGAGGTTCAAATCCATATCATATCGGAAACTCAGTCGGCAGAACTATATTCAGAATTATAAATTTAAATATAAGTATATTGACTAAGATATAAATAAATTCACCATACCTACAAAAAAAAAAAAAATTTTTAAATTGAATGAAAAAAACTAAGTAGATCGTATATGCAGAACAACTTATTGTAATCCATTATTTAATAATGTAGGAAAACAACGAGGGAAAAGGCCCCACTTCCCACGGTATTTTCTTTTGTCAACGAAAACTTAGAAAACTAACACTGTCAAACTCCACTGTAAAAAAGAAAGATACGACGATATAATTAAGCATAAAAGGCATAATCAAGATCGATAGGCTGAGAAGGTCGAGCTTTTTGAGAGCTATAGAGAACATTTTAAGCAAGAATCTGATCGATGGGTTTGGCTTCCAGTTTAGCCTTCTCCAAATCCTGAAATTGCTTATCCTTGGCTAGCTTTTTGAGCCTGGCAAGCTCAATGTCGTTGCTCATTTTCTTCCTGTACATCTCTGCGAATGTAATGGGCTCGTCTAGAATCGCCTTCTCTCCCTCTCTGATCGAAAGCGGGTACACCGTAGCTTCTGGTGCTGGGTTCTGGAATGTGGCTATGGACAATCGGCTGTGGTTCGAGTTCACCACTGCTTGATGATCTGCGTTCTTGAACCTTCCGTTGCTCAGATACTGCTCACATAATCGCATAAAAATCATTATTTAACATACATATACTTGTTAACAATCTTTTAAATATGGATGTCACAAAACTCACAAACTTCGATTGAGAGAAAAAAATATTTAAGCACTAATTCTATGTTTAATATAATATCAGAGAGTAAAAAAATAAATACTGGAACAACCAAAAATTCAATAAATTTATATGGAGCAGTTAGTTTTCTTTGGAGTGCCTTGTGAGCATTAAATACTCTTATCTGATAATTGGCAAGTTGCTGTCCCAAAGGGACAATAATAAACAATTTCTAAGAAGGAAATGAAAGATAATATATAATAAAATGTTTTTTTTTTTTTTTTTGTATACTCACATGACCATGATCACCAAGATTGACCACAAAAGCTCCTTCAACAGGCTGAACGGTGATCCATGTCTTTCCACCATCTCTAGTAGCCTGGAGCCCACCAACCTGATCCTGAAGAAGAAGGGTAATGGTGCCAGGGTCGGTGTGGCGTTTGAGACCAAGAGTGAGGTCTGGCTGAGGACATTTTGGGTAGAAATTCACCACCACTTTCTGGTCCATATCCACGCATGCCTTTGTCAAAGCCTCCTTCTCTAATCCCATGGCTTCTGATAAAACCTCCAACAGCTTGCAAGCCAGTCCCATCAGCTTCTCGCTGTACTGCTCCGTCACTGCTCTCCAGCTCTCCGGCTTATCCGGCCACCTCGAGTAATCCCTGGTCCGGAGTGGGTATGAAAAGTAGGTAACAATCTCACGCCAATCTTGCACTGCTTCTCCCTAAACAAACACACGCACAAAAAAACCCCAAAATTTAGAAAGGAAAAAAAATGCGATTGAAAATGGAGTTTATATAAACCAAACAATTAAATTTAGCTAGGATTTTAGATCTACTTGTAAATGGCTGGAGACGATAAAACCGCCCTTTTTGCCACCGGACATGTCGAACCGGAGCTTTTCTTCAGGAGGCAAAGCAAAGAATTCGCGAGCGAGGCGAGTCATGTCGGAGATGAGTCCGGCATTGACTCCATGATCGACGACCTGGAAAATACCCCAATCCTCGCAGGCCTCGACGATTTTCTTGCAAATCTCGCCTCTCCGGCCTTCGACGTCGTCGATTCCGGCGAGCGAAATGATCGGGATTTCGCTGCTGAAGATGTTGTAGGCAACCTTAGGGCGTTCATCTTCGTCGCGAACAAAAGAAGCCTGGAGAGTCTTCTCGTCCGCTAGAGCGGTGAGAGTAGACGGAGCCATTCTATTGGTCGGTGAGAATGTTTCGCGGTTTTCTCTCTCTTATTGGGATTGGTTGAGAGGGGAAAAATAATTGCGTGCGGATTGGTGTAGGGAAAAGATTTGTGAAGCGGGAATTGGGGGGTTAATGAGTAATGACTTGTTGGTTTTGGGGAGGTGAAGAAGAGGTAAGGGGTATATAAATATGCTTGGCGGGTAGAGTGACAGCTCCAACTACTTCAGTAGCTCGTGGATGAGTTTCTCACATGCTACCAAACCCTTTCTCTTCTCTCTCTCTCTCTCTCTGTATCTATATATTTCTTCTAGAATCTGTCTGAAAAGTTTTAATAATTAATTTTTTATGTTATATTTTTCGTATTTTGGAAACTAGTTTAGATTTAGAATTTGGCTTCGTGGCGTTTGCTTATCCGCAAAAAAGAAAGAGAACAATAAGGGAATGTTGGTGTGCTTGTAATTATGACTATTAACATTTATTAATCCTCCATATATAGATTGCTCTGCTAATATTAATGATATTAATGTCTTTGTAAATGTGTTTGTAATTTTATTCCAGTAGTATTGTATGTAAAATTATAACATTTAGTAATTTTTCATATTGTCGTATTCATCAGTTTAAAACTAATATATTTTGGTAATTAAATTTTTTTCAAATTAATTCAAATCAATTTTAACATTATATTCGATCTAATCAAATCTGATAATAATTAGTTTGGATTGGATTGTATGACCGGTTTTAAGATTGGATTTAAATATGTAAATTTTGAGTTTTAGAATTTTAAATACTAAATTTAAATTTTAACATTTTTTTTGGGTACATTACATCTCCTCATTTGAAGTTTTTTTTTAAATAATATTTAAATATATGAGATTTGTCTAAATTATATCATTTTCTTTTTCGTTTGTTTTTTTCTATTAAAATTGACAAGATAAAGGCATTATATATATGAATTTACTATAAAATATACATGTTGATCTCTATAAACTCCTCAACAAATACATTTTTATTTATTTTTTTCTTTAATTTGTTTGAAATTTTGAATAGGTTACATCTTCCTCCTCTGAAGTTTCCCTAAATGACATTTAAATTCAATGCCAGTATGCATCAATGTCAGTTTGCGTCAGCGTCAGTCTTCTGAATGTGCAAAAATACTATAATGCCTATATCCTGTCAATTTTAATAGAAAAAATAAACGGAAGTGATGAATATGTAATTTAGGCAGATATCAGAGATTTAAATGTCATTTAAAGAAACTTCAAAAGAGGGAGATGTAATATATCCATTTTTTATTTATGTAAAATTCTTATATTTTTTTATTAACATCTCTTAACATTTAAAAGAATAAAAAAATTATTTTTAAAATAATTAAATAAAACAACATTGATTAGAAAAATGTAATGTTACTAATTCTTTTAACTAAATAATCATTATATAAATAATTTAGTGAGCTATCTAGCTTATAATATAAAATTTTTTATTTTTTACCCACTGGTAATGAATTAGCTGTGGAACTTATATGCTATGTATTTAAGAGTTTACTTTTTTTTTATTAGAATTTTAATATTAAAAAATAAAATAAAATATTCTCAACTAAAATTTGACACATAAATTCTAATTCGTGTGAAAAAAGTAAATTTTCATACTACATCATCATATGATATAATTATATAGGCTATGTAGCACACTAAATCATTATTATATATATGTAAAAGTTAAAATTTTCCTTAAACAAGAAACATAGTCCTTATATTACCAAAAAAATAAAAATAAAATAGTCATTACCACTGAAAATGATAACTCAGCATAAAAAATTAGCTGAATTTTTATATTTATTAAAATTTAAGTTTTGATATGCTTTGTTATTATTTAAATTGTTTTATGCCACAATGCTGTATAGTACAGCATCTAAAGCCAATAGATATATTTTTTATTCCTTAAAAAAAAAAATAATAAAACGGAGTCCTTTTAGCTTTTCAACAAATGTGTATTTCTATTTTTAATGTGATTTTTCAAGTAACCTTAATTTTCCAGCAAAACTTCCCTTTTTCTTTTTATCAAAAATAAAATAAAATCTATGATTTGAATAAATACTCATTAGAGCCTGAAGACCACTCGATCCAATAGGCAAGCCTCCACGAATTGTACCAAGCGTAAGCCTTTGTTTGAAAATTCGAGTTTAAGGCCTAGTGTAAATTGTTACTTTTGTGGATACATTTGTAGAAAAATTTCCCAACCTAGTCTATAGGAGGCAATGTATAAAATAGTATGAATTTTGCATAAAATTGTATACCCTGTAAAATAAGTAGGAGGATAATATTAATTTGGATTTTTAATATTATTGCTTTTTAAATTTTGCATGAATTTACAAATTGTTTTATGCATTTAAAATTTAACACTTATACTTTTTGAATTTAACAAAATTTGATAGTTCCGGTCTTTATTAATTAAGTTCAAAAAATATATATGCCAATTTAAATTATTACTGTTAATAATTATAAAATTAAAAAGACATAAATATTAAATATAAAATACAAAAAATAATTTATAATTTTTTGCAAAATTTATGAGGCAACGAGACCAAATATTATTCCGGATTTAATATGGTAAAAGAAAAATATATTATATATTATGTGAGAAGCGATTGGTTTAATTAATTGTTTGGTTTCTGGTAAAAGAAAAATGGATAAAATAAAATAAAATAAAATATTAGGCTGGGAGCTGAAGAAAGACAAAGTCACAGCACGTGATTTTCACCAAACAGCTCTTAGGTAGCCGTGGCATGTGCTTTGCTATCGCTAGAACCCTTTTACAGATAATTTCCTCGTTGGTCAATATTGCTACGTACCGAAATTATCAACCATGGTTATAATATTCACACACAAAAAAAAAAAAAACGACGGCTACAATATTTTAACCAAAAATAAATAAATAAAATATTTAAGTGATAAAATATAATTTCAGATTTCATACTAACAAACTTTGTGGTTTTTATTGAAAACTGAAATTGACATTTTTTTATGGGGTCAAAAAATTAAAATTGTCATTTGTATATAATATAATTTCAAATTTAATTATTATAAATTTAAGCATATACATTTATAGATTTAAAGTATTAAGTTGTGATTTAATATAGACTAAAATTGTAGGTACTTGATTATTAATTCATGAGTTTTATCTTTCTCTAAATTTTCTAGTTAGGAGATGCTTGTTTTGAATGTATATTCTATATATATATATAATTTTCTTTTTTGGGGAAGGAATGTATATTCTATATAATAATAATATCAAGTGAAATTGACATAGTTGTTATATAGTATCATCTATGTTCATAAAATTGTGGGATCGACATTAGCTTTTTCCCTTTTAAATAGTATTTTATTTTTATTTTTTCCGCTTTAAATTAATAATAATAATTTATTAGTGATTATTACCGTAGAACTATAATTTTATGTGTTAAATTTTAATAAATAAAATATTTACTTATACTTTATATTTTAATATTAAAATTTTAATCAATAATAATATTTTTTTAATAATAATCATTAAAATATTATAAATATTAAAAAAATTTATTTAATAACCTATCACCAATACTAACAAAATAACATTTTTTTATTGGAAAAAATAAATAAAACAAAAACTCCAGCCAAAAGAAGTAAAATAAAATAGAAAAGGCTAGGGGATCTTGCCAGCTAAGCCGAACCCCAAGCCATCCAAGGCCCATTAATTGTCGAAATTGCACAGAAAAACCGGAGGCGATCTATATTTAAAAATACTATCCAACGGCTAGTTTTGGTGAACGTGTTAGTACCTATGTGTACCGCACGCGCCAACGGTCATATTGCAAGTTTAAACCCCGTTTAACATTCGCTTATATATACCCTAGTAGCTTTGCTCGTAAAACATCTACTTTCCCTTTCCTTTTCGAATTTAATCCGATCTTCGTCTAGTTTGCTTTCTGTCATCTCCATCGCTTTTGATAATCAGGTCAATTTTTTTTGGTCCTTTTTTCCTAAAACCCAGTCCGCGTTCTCAGAAGCCCATCTTCTTAGATTCAGTTTCAATGGAGACCCCATTATCGACAAGAAGAGTCACAAGGTCACAGACTTCGGCTGCGTTAAACAACAGCAGCAATAACAATAACAGCAACATTCCCATTTCAAGTGAGTGATTATTTCCACTTTCTGTTTCGATCAAACAGTCAATTTTGATGATAGAAAAATTGGGTTTTGTTTCGTTTTTTTTTATTCGGAAGATTTTTAAAAAAATTTTTAATTAAGGAAATTTCAAGATACATTTCCATTAATTTCTTCAGGGAAGATTGAAGAATCTGAAAGTGGTATAAAGTCGAGGAAAAGAAATGGGAAACAAGAAGATCGATCTGCGCTGATTGATATTACGAATGATTCTCCGATCGTTGGGGTTGCAATGGGTAGCTTGGAGACTCCATCATCATCCATAGTGAAGCAAAGAGGCAGTCGAGCAAAGATGACACCTGGGTCTGGAGAGGCATTGCTTAGGGGTCAGGTCAAGAACCTCTTGCAGAAGGTTGAAGAAGAGGCCGAGCTTTCGAAACTCTCTTTGGAAACCCGCCCTTTCCTTCTTCTTCAAAATTCTCCGACGGGGCTTCTTGCCCCTACTCCGGCAAACACACCCCAAGTCCCAAATCTCTCCGGAGACGATTCGGCTCTGGAAGCACCTTCTCCGATTATTGAAGAGCAATTGATTCCTCAGGTTGATATTTTTTTCTTCTTGGTTCTTTGTTATAAGTTTTATTTAATCTTGAATTCGATTGGCAAAATAGATAGATTTGGATCTATCAATTCATTAGTTTATTTATTTATTTGTTTTGTTTGGTTTAGGTGGTATGTGATATGTTTAATGGAACAAAGAAAGAGTCTCTTGAATCACAAAAGGATATCATCACCCGGTCTCTGCTTCTAGATTTCTCTGAGAAATCCGAATACGATTCATCAGAATGTTCCTCTGTGCTGACTTATCAAGGATTTGGAGAGACTGAATCTGAATGCAAAGAGAAGCCAATCATAGATGATGATGATGCTTCAATCTGGTCAATTCAGGTGAATGCCAGTACCCATGATGAAGATGAGGAAGAAGAAGTTAAAGAAGAAAAAGATGGTGGTGATGATGATGGTGATTACTATGAAGAAGAATATGACGAAATTGAAGAAGAGGAAGAGGATGAGTTAGTGGATTCACTGTGTGAAGGAATGAGCAAGATTAATGTGAACGAGGAGAAGAAAACGCTTCCCAAGTTCGAAGGAAAGCACACAAGGTTTATGTACAACAGTGATGATGAAATTGAAGAGAATGAGGTTAAAGATGGAGCTTCGCCAAGTATTGTGAGGTTGAAGGGCCTGCCAACTCCTAAAGGGAAGCATCTTCGCTTTCAAGAGGAAGAGAACAAAATTGAATCCTGAATTTTTGTTTTTCCGTAGTGAGGAAATACTGTTTGGTGTTTTTCCTGACACCCTTTTTTAGATTTGGTTTTTGTGTCTTTGTTCATGTTCTTGGTTTTACAGTGACACTTTTTGTTTTGGTTTTGGTTTTGAATTTGAAAGCCAGAAGACAAATCATGTGTTTGATTCTTCAATAAAGCATATCGATCACTTACCTAATATAATCTCTGTTTATATTTTTTGCACCTTTCGTACCATTAAGTAAAAAGCAAAGAAAAAAACAAATAAAATGAAATTAACGAGTCCGAGATTTTGGGAGAGTTTGCTACAAAATTAACGAGTCGAGAGATTTTGAAAGACAGAATACAAATCATGTGTTTGTTGATGATTCTTCAATAAAACATATTGATCAACTTCTTGCTATAATAATCTCTGTTTCTATTTTTCGCACCTTTTCTATTAAGTAAAAAGCAAAAGGAGAGTAGTTCACCAAAAAAAGAAATAAAATTTGCAAAAGGAAAATAAGGGAAAAAAATAAAATAAAATGAAATTTAGTCGGAGATTTTGGGAGAGTAAATTAATAGATGGAAGAATTGCGACAATAACGACCCTTCTCCAACAAAATAGGCCACGACCTTCTCCAACAAAATAGGCCACGACCATTAGCCCCAAAAAGACTGATAATATTATTCACCTCAAGAGACTTCGCCATTGCCCAGTTGCCAACAAAAAATCAATTGGAATTTGCATCCAAATACAATAAGAAAAATCCATTTACGGCAATTTTATTCTTGAATGGAATTTAGTTAAAGAGCTGTTGATTGTGCTTCTTGCAAATCCCACGCGCCAAAATATATAAGAAATTTTTTAATTTTTTTTTTGTTCGCAAAATTTAATACCAGAATATTAAGTCATTGACACCCAAATTAATTTAATACCAGAAGATTAAGACATTTCCTTTTGACACCCAAATTACATCTAATTACGATTTGGGAATCAAGATAATAGACAACAAAGTCCATCATTAACAGCAATATGTACATATAATATCTACAAAAAGGAAACTCCTACTTGCCTAAGTAAGATTTTCTCTCTACATGCTCGCTAGATTCAAAACCAAGGATGCCATGTTGGATCCATCATGCACAAGTTCCTTGGGGTCAAGGCTGCTTCAACCAACTCCGTGACACCCCTCTGCACCGATTGTGGCAGGTCCACAGTATTCTCCTCCTGAATGTATTTAAAAAAAAAAACAATAACAAGGTTTTTAGTATTTTAATGTCAAAGGTAGCAGCAGATAATGGAAATAAAAGAAGACTTTGATTACGATAGGTTGAAGAAGTAAAGCAGAAAAATCACACACACACACACACACACACACACACACACAGATATATATATTCTTGTGAACTAAAAATATCCTTTTTTCAACACAAAAAGAAAAATAAATAGGAATTAATAGCAGGATTGTTTTCATAGAATTACTCCCATCCTATAAGGCATTCTCATGGCAATTTATGTTACTGATGGTTTATATTATCTATTTCAGTAATCCAGACTGAAACAGAAGCAGCATACCTCTTCAGAGTAGTACTGTGGGGATATTCCATTGATCCGTCCTATTACATGTTCAACATTGGTAGTGATCTTTTGTTTAAAATCCACAGGGTTCATACTGCTCCCTCCAGCAATAGGAGCCATAGGCATTCCAAGGGGTCTTCTCCAAGACCAAGACAGCAACTCATCACGGAAAAACATAGCTAGCTGATGCCACAGGTGCTGACTTTGCTGCAAATAGAGAAGTCAGAGATTTAAGTCGCAGTTTTCTAGATAATGGAGTGAAATGGATATAAATTTCTTAATAAAACTCACTTTAGGTGAAACCAAAGCCTGTGCTGCAGCACACATTGCTGAGACAATGAGGCCTTCCACTCCAAAGTAGGAGAAGAAAGCTTGCATATTCCTGGTCAACCGGAAGGGTACTGGTTCATTAAACTCTATTGTTCCATTTGCATCGTAAGCAGGATGAAAATCTGTCTGGAATATTTTTCCTGTGTTCTTCGCAAATAAAATCTTATTTGGGGACCTTCCCCCAATTTGTAGCATGAAAGACATGAAACTTGAGAGGGCCAACTGGATAGCAAATTGTTTTTTGAAAGCCCACATATGGTTGACACTTAAAAGAGTCTTGTACATGTACTGGGAGAAGATGCCATCAGTCACAAGATTTCTGGTTATGTCAGTATAAGCCTGGACACGTAACTCCACAACAGCTTCAGGTGAGATTTGGCCTGAAATAGCTTGGTTCAATTGCTCTTTGAAATAGGTAATCGGAATATCAGCTTCTTTATCATTCCTTGCACAATGGTTCTCATACACCTCAAGAAAGGTGCTGTACATCAGATCATCTTCTACCATGCGGACCTGTTCACGAGGAGATTATATTTAGAACAAATAAACTTGCAGGTCAATCCACAACCACCACTTGAAGGGTGACCAAAGTGATCAATTAGTGGATCAAAAGGCAGATTGAAAAAAGAAACATGTATTACCATATCTTATGTCTACATAGAAGTTCATCAAATGAAAAAGAAAGAAAAGTAGAATGAAATAAAGCATATCATATGTATATAATGCAAATGTTAACCTGTGACCAAACAGGAATAATGATGGGGGTGTGAATGCTTATGTGGCGGCGTCTTGATTCTTTGTGTTTATCAAACATTTGGTTCATCACTCGGAAAAGCTGCAAAATGCGTTCATCGCTTCTAGCATTTGGGGTCAAAGATGTCTGAACAATAAAATGACGCTGTGAGCCATCAGAACCAATAAGAGTCAAACGGCGGAAACTACTTCCATGTCGTCGCACAATTGGAATGTCGGCTCCAACCCTGTCTAACTTTACCGTATGGTCTGGTCCAATTTCCTGATGTTACATAATATAATTTTTCAGCACCAGTGGGGGAAACATCAAGAAGGTGCTTTTTTATAAGCAATTTATGAAGTCAAAAAATAATCTAATACCACACAGTATTTAGATGATAGGAACTAGGGTTTTAAGTTTCATAACAACGAAACAGAAAACACAACTACCAATAAATAATTATGAATAAAAAGCGCGCTCTGAATTTTGATTACTTGATCAATGAAGTATTGTCCTGGAACCTCAACATCAACCACATGGAAGTCCCGCAAGACCCTGCTTTCTTCTTCCAGCTTCAAGACAGCTGGAAACCTATCTTCAACATTGCTCTGAAGAACATTTTTCCAGTGTTTCAATCTCTCAGTCAGTTCAGAAAGGGTGGCTGGGAAAGTAGTTGTACTTTCAGGATCAAGATCACGTTCAAAATCATGCTTGTACTCTCTCACAAAATCAACGTGCTTATTCACAGCATCGGCAGAGAAGCAAGCTCTGCAAACACCAGAGAGCTCCTTCTTGAGAGATTGAGGAACCTCAGCTGTAGTTGCAGTAGGGTATTTGTAGCAACGGTGAAGCAGTGCATTAACCACAGCAAGAAGTCTCTCCTCTGGCAAAGTGACAAACCTTGAACCAATTTCAGTGAGCAGAACCTGAATAGTATTTGAAATATGCATGAGTTTCCCATACCAACACAGTACACACACACACACAAAAAGAAAAGAAAAAAAAAGGCTGTGAATTTGAGAAGGAAAGCAAAATAAGAATACTCCATTTTCTCTTCCATTTTCTTTTCCACCAATCATAAACTCAATATTTCCACACATTTACAAGCAATTTATTAAAAAGTTTCCTAAACAACAATATTGCATTGAAAAGACAATAAAGAAATTTAAGACTGCAACAACAATTACCTCAAGTTCACTAGCTAAATTTGTGTGCTTGCTTCTAAGAGCCTCCATTATATCCTTTGCAGCATCAAAAGCGCTGGCAGCAGAAGCTACCAAACCTAAAGCACCAGAACGCCTTAATGCACTCTGACCACCATCATTGATGTTTGAAGAACTTTGTTGCAAAGATTGATCATTCCCTGCATGCACACTGCTATCCACACCCGTGGACCTTTCAGGTTCTTGCCCATGAGAGTTTCCACCATCACCAGATTGAGTCGCTTGGTGAACTTGATTGTCTGAGGATAAAGCACCCGCACCATGACTCTGTACTCTTACATTTCCATCAGCTAAACCAATAGAACCAGTACTGGCACCAGAAACAGCTTGCTGCATTCTCTGTTGAGTCATTGCCATTCGACTAGCTTCAGATTTACTAGCAACGTCACGCCGTTCAAGCAAGTATGTACGGAGCCAGTAATATAGAGCCTGAGATTTCAAGGCAGAAAATATCAAGATCTTTTTGAGAGAAACTGAACTGATTATTTGCACCCAAGAAACAAAATGTAACACTTTACCTGTGGATACACATTTGCGATTTTTAGTAGAACAAGTTTGCAATGGGGAGCTTCTGTTCTCTGTAAGGAGAGTAAGAGCTGTGGAATCCATGAAAGCCAAACCCAGTGGGGAATTTGGTCAAAATACTTATCAAAAGCTCTCCCCACATGTTCATTGGGAGTATCAAAACTAAGGAGATATAAAACACGAGCCATATGGCTTCTTGAATTAGATATGCCAAATTTTATGCCTTGAAGAAAGCAGCTGACAGCATATTCCAACCAAATCTCTTCATGTGTTTCTTTGTAAGCCTGCATTTAGAAAAAAAGAAAAGAAAAAAGGATGCATATCAGTATTTGATCAGGAAAAGAAATATACCAATTGCATGTGAAGCATGTAAAAAGTTAGTACCATGTCACAATAATTTCCCCAGCTTATCCACCCTTTGGGCAAATTTTTGAATAGACTTATGGCACTGGAGTAACTAGCATTGGCAGGTTCAGAATCATTTAGCTTCATCAGGAAATCCCCCTTTAGACGAATGATTTCTGCTTTGTGTTTCACAGGAAAATACTCCAAATTAGTGCTGTTGATCAGACCGAGACCACTGGTAAGCTCTCCTTTCATTTCCAAATAAGCTTTTGCCTGTTCTCTAATCTTAACAAAGGCCTCCTGCACACATTACATCATAAATTGAGATGGTAACCACTCTTTCCCAATCTATAAACGTAAACAATGGGAATAATATAGGGAGAAAAATTATAGTGAACAAATAAAGAGGAAAGAATTCAAGATCAACATTTAACATGTCAACAAGGGAAGAGTAAAGCTGTAGGCAACGTCCTGGTGCCTTTGGGTACTTACCCAGCCAGAAAAAAAAAAAAAAAATACCAGTTAATATATCTACAGATGGGAAAAGATAGCTAAACCCAAGTTGATTATAAAAATCAGTCATTGGACTGGAATTTATAACCACAAATATTGTAAGGTCTACAGAACAGCAAATACAAAGACTCATGGAATTCATAATTTTTTTGGCAAAGGGGGAGACTTCCTCTCCACACCACACCATGACATAAGAATATTTGTTATAAGTTTGAGTACCTGCACTTCCATGGTTGAATGGCCATACATCTTTTCAAGTATTATCACACAAACATCATAAAGCCCTTGCTTACGAGCAATGCGAGCAAGCTTATTAACATTCCACGCTTTGTCACGATAACCTAGGTGATGAAGTTGTGGGTTTGTAGTGTTAAAATCCTTGAATGCGTCTATGACTGAATTATACATTTCATTCCTCCACTGGAGCAAATCGTACCAAACAGACATATTATCCCATTCATTTGGAGTTCTCAACCTCCAAGTCTCAAGGATGTCCTTAAGATCAGCATAAAGATTTCCATGAACACCAACAACGGAACCTCCTGATACTTTGTTTCCATTGGCAATGTCCACGAGAATTCTTGATGATTCTTGAACTTCAACTAACTGTTGGAATTGCTGCAAGAGAGGGATTCTGGAATAAACAGACATCTCTGGTAATTGCCACCACTGGTCTAAAGCAAGATCAACACCTTTTCCCACTATGTTTTCAGCATCCCCGACACCATTTGTATTTCTCTCATGAAGAGCAAAAAATGCTTGAATGAGTCGAAGTTTTGGCGTTTCTTCTACTTGTGCCTTCGGAATTACATGATCCTTCATATATGACCAATCAGGCAACTTCCAAAGACTGTCAAGTAGTATTTCATAATTCTCAATACTCTTGCCAAAGTCAACCAATGCATCCCACTGACTAAGTTGACTAGCACAGTAAAGCCACTGTTCTTCCCAAAGACACATCTCCGCCTTTGTTACTGTGCTGTTATATGTGCCTTGAGTTGCCTTAACCATTGCTTGGTAAAAGAGGCTTTGAGCACGTTGCCAGTAACCATGCTGAACTAGTGAAAGTCCAGCTCTTGTTTCTGCAGTTATTGACCTTTTCTTCCACAATCCACACCTCATATCTTCTTCATTGAGCAAACGATAAAGCTCTGCCAGAGATTCTGAGCATTTTGAATCATTCATGAACAACATAACATGACTTTCCAGTAGGGCCAACGCAATGTGCCATGCATTATAAGTCTTCCCAATATATTTAATGAGCTCACTTGGCATCCGAGGTTGAGGATGGCTCAATTGAAGTCCTTCTAGAAGTGCTTGAACAACATTCGGTCTATTTGCTTGCTGCTTCTTATGATAATCTTTTGATAGGAGAGTAATCATTGGTTTAGCTAATTGCACTTGCTCTTCCTTATGTAAAGTAACCCATACAATGGGGAACACCAACACCCATAAATGGTATGCAACATTTGCATCTGTATGAGCTAGCTCTCTCAATGGAATTAGAAGATCAGCAACCTAGAAGAAACAGAAAATGTCAGATATCTCAAATATAGAAGAACAACTCACTTCACATAAAACTAGACAAACAAATCATGTTGTCAGACTCAATCAAAAACCATCAAACTGTTAACTTTTGTGGAAGATCAAGCATAGTGCACTATAAGATACAATATATATGTTATAACAATAATATTAAGAATTCCCCCTCGCATGTGAACTCCTCAAACAACAGGGCAGAAAGTAGGAATTGGACATGTGACATGATAAATTAACAAAACTTGGGCTTTCAAGATTAAAACTCCAGACCAAGCTCTTTATTCCAAATGCTATATGATAGATAAGAGCTATAATATTAACAATATTATATGTGTATACACACACACACACACACACGGAGACAGAGAGAGAGAGATTCAAATGCCCTGACATTGTATTTTGCATCAAACTTACTTCCTTAATGATAATATGAAAAACAGTAAGATCAATTGAGCCATATTTTTTTTTTACCTTTAGTTTGCTCATCTCATTCAGAAACTGTGCATGCTTAAGAACAAGAGTATCAAATGTTAAAGGAGCATCATCAGGACCCTCAGAAACATCAGTAACCTGGTGCTGTAACCCAGAAGAATCTGGAAGAGAACCTGAAACCACAAGTGGTGGCACCCTTGCAGAGTTTGGAGCAAGTGTAATAGGTTTATCTTCAACTAAAATTGCTAAAAGAAGATCAAGGCCCTGTTTGAGCCAGAAGACATCACTTAAGGCTTCCCAGTCCTGGATTTGAATAATGTACTGCAGCCTTGTGAATAATGTTTTCCCAAGAGAATCATGATAAAGTTGGAAAAATTTCATCCTAATTTCCGGATCTCTTGCTCGTAAACCAAGCATAAATTGTCTTTCCACCTTCAGAAAGACCTCTTGTGGCAAGGATTGGTGATATCTAAAAGTCAACCAAATCATTTCATTGGATTTCGGAGACAATAATAAACTCAATATTGAAAAAATAATACTATGCATATAAACCCAAAAAGGTACTTACTTATTTGCGTCAGCACATATTCTATAAAGAAGCTGAAGATACTTCCTGTCCCATTCTTCCAGGTCATTCTGGGAGAAATTTTGCTTATCAACTTGAGAAAGCCTCTGAAGAAATGAAACTATTTCTTTTGGAGTAAGAAAAGAACTTGAAGTGACTGATGTGCCTGGCTTGCTGAAGTCATCTTCAATCCAACCTTTTATCACATCAATTATGGAAAGTAGCACACCAGCATCAGTACCTTTTTCTGAGAGCAAGGCATTCAATATTTGAGTTATGGATCGTTTGCATTCAGGAACAACCATGACCCTTTCACTAATAAGCTTCAATACAGATTTCAGATTAGAGATGACTGCAACATCAGCACATTGACGAGAAGAGGTAACAGCAGAATCTGCATCTTTTGTCTGACCCTGACATCATGGATAATTAGGTAAAAATACAATAAAAGAAAAATATGCAATTTATCAAATACTGAGTCATCCGAAAAAATGAAGAGCAGGATATGTTTCAAAAACATCAAAAAACAATATGGCCATATAAGACGTAATACTGGGCATCTTAAATTGAAAGTTACCGAAGTAACTAACCAAAATCCATCAAGGGTTGAAAGCAACATTCTAGAGGTTAACATACAATTAAACCATTGCCAAATTTAGTAAGAAAGTTATACCACAGAAAAATGGAACATTACATAAAGGTGGGTCTAACATACACTGAACTATGCTTGGATTTAGTTATTGGTTATTTTTCAACTCAATAACACTCAAACCCAACCAAAAAGGGAAGCAAAAGTATGTATATTGCTAAGGATAATGCATGTAAACAGAACCACAAAAAAGACACCATGCAAGAGCTGGGTGGTTCTTTATTAAAAGACCAAAAACCATTACTTGCCTTGAGAAAACAGTTACCTGACTATCTTTTCTTTTGTCAGGAGAACAAGAAACACATCAGTAATGGCCTCTATGAATACAATGAGGTCATAACACTAATACAAAAACAGAAGAAAAAGTTACAACTAACTTCTACTATTATATTTCTTTTTTCTCTTTTTGGGAGTGGGACCTAAATGTAATTTGATATATAACAAAATACTGGAGGGGAAATTCTAAATAGGATTACAACTTTATTTGAAGCCCAAGAAGAAAAAATTGTACCAAGAAATATGGAATATAAGAAAAATGCAAAATACCTGTCTCAAATGAGAACCTGAAGATGATCCCATATCCCTGGCCAAGCGTTGAAGGATACGGACCAAGATGTAAGGATCAATAAAGTTCCTTTGCACCTCTGTCAAGGTTTTGATGACAAGCAGAACAAAGCTAATTGAATTAGAAGTGCTATCTTCATTTGATGTTTGAGGAGCTGTAACAGTATTAATATGCTTCTGTATCAGTTCATCAACCTTTTGATACAAATGCTTCACATCTGGGGGTGTAGTAGCTGCTTCTGGAGGAAATGCAACAAAGACCATCTTCAAGAGGGAACACAACGACTTTCCAGCATCTAACAATTTGTACTTGAAACACGGTTCAAGAATCTGAAACAACATCCTCCGCGACCAAAAGACAGGGAAGATACAGCAACAAGAATTTCAAAATTTGGGCAACTGCAGACTAATTCAGAAAACAAAATAATGGTTACAGCATGACATCATACCTGGGAGATGTGGTTGATGTTATTTCTAATAAACAAATGTGGCTGCTTCTCTAAGACTTTGTTCATGACATCCAGACCCTGTGCAAGAGCTGTGGAAGGGTCCTTTGACTGAGATTGCTGAATGCTGCTCAGCAACTTATCAAGATAATTAAACTTAACGTTGGCATTTGGCCAGACCTCCAAAGCTTGTGAAAGTAGCTCTAAAGCTTGTTTGTACATAGTACTTGCTTCCCTGTCCTTAGGCTCTATGACAAGGGCAACCTGTTTCCAGAAAGCCATTAGAAGAAGAGAGGGGGGGAAAAAATTATGTCTATGATGAAAAGGCACTAGCACTGCGCAAAGCAAAAGAAAGATAGCCATATTGTTCAAAAAACTACAATTTTCAAACTTGGAATTCATTTCAGACAAAAAGATGTCTCATATGCATGGAACATGGAGCTGTCGAGTATGCAGTGGAGGATATCAATTCACCAGCACTTGCATAAGACCATTGAAAATGAATCAATTGGAATTTCTAGCTTAATATATGAGTAACATCGTGAAATACATCACTAGAAATGATGGCCTTTAAGATCCATTTTGGTAATGCTTTGAATCCAAAAGAAATCATAAGTTGAAATAAAGCCTTACCCTTATAAGAAAATTGATGATCATTTCTTCCATAGCAGCATTTGGCTTAAATTCTTCATCAGGTTGGCTTGCTGGTCCAGGGGTTTCTATGTTGGGGATTGATGCACCACCAGGTGACATGACACATAGGGATTGGAGACCAGGTTCAACTTTGACACGCTTAGTTGAATCTTCTGGGAATGTAGTTCCATCCACAGAACGCTTAGGATCAGCACAAGCGGGACCAGGATTAAATCCCTCACTGTTCTGGTTTGGGATATCACTGTCAGTTACTACTTTTATTTCATTTTGTCTTTGCCTTTCCCAGCCAACCACCAAACCAGCAAGCTCAATGGCAAGACGCCTGTTTTCTGCTGTAGTGTTATAAGGCAATCCAAGCCGACTGAGAGAATTCACCATTTGAGGTACAAACTGTGCTCTGCAGCTGTAAAAGAGATCTGAATGGCGCACAATGAGCTGAAAAATGTGAATCAAATTAGGAATCGAGTGGCCTTCCTCGACCAGAATTTTTTTTGTGTATCTTATCCAAATTGGCATACGGGAATCCCCAACAAGAGGCAACCTTCGTGGAAGTGCTGGCATTAGAATATCAAGAGCCTGCTTGACCAGCATTTTATTCTCTGGCTGACATGTTCTAAGAAGTGCTACAAAAACCTGCACCCGAAAATCTACATCAGAAAACCATGTAAAGTACAAAAATAAAAAACCAAATCATACATGTATATAAGAGATTTGTGAAGGGCCGTGAATGTGTGATGTGCACGTGCTTGTGTTTAAGATATCCCAAGAACATGCAACACTCATTCTCGGTGCCCAACCTGATGCTACTAATTAGCCTGCATGATCTACGACCCACCTTGCCTTTATACGTTACTTGTGACACTTCTAAAAACGTCAATTGATGCTGAGGAAAAAACTATGACTTTTCTTGCCATTTAATAGTCCAAAAACAATTGTCTAAAATAACTTGATTATCTTTTAGCACTTCTACTCCATGAATACCAAACAAAAATACTGATTATTGTTGAAACTATAATCTAAAAATTTATAACAACTCGACAGTGGCACTCACTGCCAACTTGTGCAATTTAGGAAAGATAAACAACTTATTGCAACAAAATTTCAAAGTGAGATGATAATCATTCGTACAAATAACATTAAGACACTATATAGCCAAACCTGAAGTATAATTTTCTCTGGGGCCTGATAAGCCTCCAAGAAGTGGCAAACATTCACAAATGCCCACTGTTTACTGGCACTCTCTTCACGTTTGAGATGATTCCAGCCAAATTTGATCAGCTCTTTCCTGTGATGGACGAGGTCATTCTGGAGATACTTGAGAAGCAAAGTGGCAAGTTGCAAAAGTTCTATTCTTAAAGGTTCATCATACTCAGCAGAAACCTACAAGATAAAACAATGGAAAAATAAAAATAAAATGTATTCATTGATTATGAAATGCAAAATACTACTCAAACAGACTGGACAAGAAACTCCATAAAACAGTACGGTTGATCAAGAAATCAGTATATTACCTCTTCAGGAGGATCCAGAAGTTTGTCAACAATTGTTTTGATAATAGTTTGGTCAACAACCTCCCAACTTTGTCCATTTTGGAAAGCATGAGCAAGCATTGGAAGAATGAGCATTTGCATTACTACCACTAAGTGATCAAGACCAAGTTGTTTGGATTGGAAAAGGTTTAGAAAATGCAAGAGAAGTGCATTTTTCAAGTTAGGTGGATAACCTTCAGCCACCTGAAACAGAGGACATTGAGAGGATATAATAGGTGCATAATAACACAACAAATGGCAGAAAACAATGAACCCAGAATATCCAAGAGTCGCTGTACCTCAATGATATAAAACTCCTTCAGAAAGGTATAGTCAATGCGAGAATGAAAGAGGAAGATGGATAGTATATCAAAAAGAACATTCACTTCTGCCTTGTCATGTCTCAGATAATTCAGGAAGCATTTGACAAGCCATTTGCTTTCTTTAACCTGCACTTTAGCAATAATGATGAAAGCAACATTTAAGGACCAGATGATTTTAAAAATTTAAACCCGTATTTTAAATTATAAAAACAAAACAGTAATCATAGAAAATCTGCCAAACCCAAAGCTAAACAACGAGGTCAAAATAATGGACTTCAAATTTGACCATTGAGTTATGAATCCAAATAAATTTGTACAAGAACACCCACAAAATGGTACCATGTAATTATTGCTATTTAATCCAATCTTTTGGCGACAAGAATAAGCATTTCTATCGTATAAGCAATTTAAATGGCCCCAGGGTCAAATATTCAGCAATAAGAAAGAAGTAAATGACTTTGCAGTTGGAGCATTACTTGAACACATGGACACATAGCTTCTTCATAAAGAAAACTTACCTGTACCAAGTTCAGCTCCTGTTCATTGTGCAAACGAGATATCCTGGAAGGTGACTTCCAAACAAGTACTAAGGTATCAAACACGACACGATTACTTTGTAGCCAGCCAGGTATAAGTTTGACTAAAGTTTTAACAAGAGCAAGTCCTCGAAAATAAGCTTCTGATGTTGTACCGGGGGCCACAGAAGATGAATTAGAACTATCAGGTGGAGGTGTAATAAGACCTTCGTCACCTATTAAAGAAGTAGGCGGAGTTGATGAACCCGGAGTCATTACTATATCAGATTTTGGCACAAATTCAGGAAATGCACTAGTAAGAATCTTCTGTGGTGACTTTGCAAGTTCATCTCTCAAAGGCTGGCCAGCATCTGACCGAATTATATACATAAACCTGAATTTTCCAATAATATAAATAAACAAATGTACATCATAGGGATACTGACTATTGGATTAATGAACAATTTATATTGTTAATCAGGAAAATAATTTTTAAGAGGAAAAAATAAACAAGAGAATCTTTAGTATGACACTCATCACTTACCGTCTGAAGTATTTTGGTTCACTTAGTCGAGCAAGAAAATAATCAACAGCAAGTGTCGCATAGCGATTCAAGAACTTAGTGAGAGGAAGGCGGTATGGACTGTTGATCTCACTGAATACTTGTCCTGGGGGAAGAGATCCTTCCAATTCAATGGTTAAGCTTACAAGCTCATCAAGAAACTTTGATGCTGCCATCGGAAGTAGGTGGAAAAGCTCAATAATAGCTGTATAGAACAGAAAACTCAATGACCATCCAAAAATGCACATGTAGGTGCAACCTCTATGACAAGTAGTACATATCTTAATGCATTACCTGCAGCAATTTTTGGTTCTTCACCAGCCTTCCATGATTTCTGACTTTGAGCAAGTTTTTCGGGTTCCAACCATTTCTTTAGATGTTCCAACAACTTGTTTCCTAATGTAACATTAAACCAATTGGACAGAAGTTCCAGCAGACGGGCCAAACCTTGAAGAAGAGGCATGCTAAGATTTTTGGTATGTGCTAGATTAACCAATATAGGCCTGAGGCTGCTTTGTAGAAGTTCCTTTGGCATCCTCTGTTGATTAATAACCTGAAAAACGTGAAAAATAAGAAGGAATTAACAAAACTAAGTTCCTAAAATTCAAAGGGAAAACTTCGAGAGACTAATACATTTGGAAAAGAAGACTAAGAAATTGAGAAAACAGATAACATGGTAAGTTTATCTTCCAAGACCATCTACCATTTCCTTATCCAGTAAAACAATGCAAAAGTCCAGATAAGTAAGATCGTTTAGCCAAATACGCAAACAATGCTAAGGGATAAGCATACCGGAAAAACTGAGCTATACTTTCCTAGAATATACATCACACTTACCACTATCTAATCAATAGCACAGCTAACCATAGAGAAATATGAAAAAATATATATATACAATCAAATAAGATATGTAAAAAACCTGGCGGAGGCCCTCCTTTGCAACAGCAACAATTTCTGGTGTTCGACATGTTAAAGACTTAAAAAACATGGAAATGATCTTTGCACGCAGTTCAGAATGATTTGGAGTTTTAAAATCTGCCCATGCCATTGTCGTACAGAGTAGCTCAATGCATGCTGTTCTAAGCTTGTTTAGTGAAGTGGCAACTTTTGGGTTCATAAACTTCACAACCCATACAGTTTCATCAGCCTCAGCAATTTGCAATGCTTCTTGAAGGAAATTAACTAATTCTTGAGTCAACTTGAGAAGAGGTGGTCTCAGGGCCAAGCAAAAATTCAAAGCTGTAACTGTCCCAACCTGTATGCATGCCATCAAAGAGAGTTGGTGAGAAACTTATTAAAAAATAATACATAAATAACAATAGCAACATAGTATACCTGTTGATCAACAGTCTTCGACCGAAGCGGACGAACTAGAAGAGGCTGCAGCAAAGGCTGATACAAAGGCTCAAGAAGCTCAGATACCTCACTACCAGTCCTGCTAGCCAAAAGTGCCAAACAGGATTGTACATTCTTTCTCACAATAACAGATGCATTAGGATTAAATAACTCCGAAGCAAGGAAATCAACTACTCCTTGAAAACTTTGCCTGCGTGGTTCACTATTTGCTTCATCAACATTGTTAACCACACGAAGAACCTGTGTGAGAACCTGACTTGTCTCTTCCTGCTCTTTGCTGGCATAAACAGGAAGCCTTTTAAGAACATATACCAGGCCACGTACTATTCTTACTTGGAAAAGGCATAAAGTCTCAACAGTGACCTTGCCAACTAATGCACCAAGACCCATGACACCTCCAATCTGAGCTTGCCATGTAGTTCCATAGCAACAATGCAAAAGCCGGGGCAAAAGCTGCTCGAAAATAGGGATACGAACACTTGGAGGTGGCGAATATACAGGATTCATTGATGGACTAGAGACTATCATTGGAGTACCAGGTCCCCTCGACATCAACACATCAGCATGTTTTGAGCGAGCAAGAAAAAGAAGTGTTTCAGCAAAGACATTTAAAGCATTAAGGGCAGCTTCGGCATGAAGCCTGTTTTCATCTGCTAACACATCAACTAAAGCATCTAAAAATATTTGAGGATCTAACTCTTTGAGGTTTGAAGATGGGCTATTCTTTGACCTGGAACTAACATTGACATTTGATGAAAGCATGGAACCCCCTAGTACTGAAGTCGCAGAAGAAGCAGCTGTTGAGGAAGAATCAACATGAAAAATCATTGCAAAATGGCGACAGACATTGACAATAAAGTCATCTTTTGGATCAAGAAGATCAGATTCTGTGCTTGCAGCAATAATGGTCATCAAGAGAATCTTGAAAACTGATTTCTCAGCCATAAGTTGAGTCTTCGTCTTTACACCCAAGTCAGCCTGCAAGTTAAATTTATTTTTAGTATCTCATAAAACAAAAATTGAAATTAAAGACGAAAGAAAGGATAAGTTAAGAAAAATAGGTAAAGAAATTGAAACAAAATGAAGAAAATAGTAAAACATTCAGAAAACAAAACCCATCAAACTCTAAGAGAGGATTACACCAATTGATAACATTTAGATTCAAACTAACCTTTATATCTGATGTCTCCAATCTGCGCCAAGACAAATCAACAGTAGAAACTAACAAGGTTGACAACTGGTTTGGTGTAAATCCATCATCCTTCACTTTTTCAGGCAAATTGAGCTGAGATGACAAGCAAACACGAAGGAATTTTAAAGCCTGCTTTCGGTAAAATGAATCAATTCCGGCACTTTTGTTCATAACAGCTGCTACAGCAAGGTTTATGCATCGATCCAATGGCACCAAAAATGGAGTTGAGGGCTCAAATGTAAGAATCAACCGTAGTCCATGCTCTGGATTGTCCTTGCACTCGAGTGCAAGGGGCTCTTTAAGAAAACGTCTGTTACGACCACCTAACTTGCCAAGGAGTTGCAAAGCTTTTGCACCCCAAGGATAGGGTATAGGTCTCAAGTGTGACCACAGGGCTAAAATCACATCAGACATAACAGTAGCCATACTGGGTTCCAAGAAATCAGGATTCAGACTATCTACCCAAAACTCAAGTGTTCTTAAACCTAAGCTAACTAGGTCATCACTTCCTTTAAGACACAAAACAAGAGGCTTCATAAGACGTGGAAGGTGAGGTAACAATGAGCTTAAGCGTGCAGGTAAAGTTAAGCACAACTCAAGCAGAAGATCCCTCAAATCTTCCCCAGTTGGACCCTCAAGCATAGTCAAGAGCATATTAAGACAAGGTTGCAACATGGGCATTAAGTCCCGCAGCAAAAGTTCAAATTTGCATCCTGCAAGTGCACGAAACATCGTACGAAGAAGTTGCATAAAACCGAGAGGCCTTTCAACTTCAGTGGCATTTTTCATGCAAACTTCCATTATTATTGGGACATGAGGCTGTAAAATACGTTCAAAATCTGTAGGTGCTTTGGCAACTGCACCAAATATAAACCGAAAAAGATGCAATACCAATTTTGCTTCAGGTGAATCAGGATGCTTCAAAACATCAAGTTTACTGCTTACAAGAAAATTAACCAAAACATCCGCAAATGGCCGGTATACTTTAGCGGTTTGCAAAAGGGTGGAAAATATGTGAACCAACTGAGAGTTGCAAATCATGCACTCAAAAAGCTCAGGCATACACAACGAGAACATGTCCATTAGATCTCGAGGTTCCATGATAGACAGAATCTGGGAGAAAAGATGAAGCATTTCCCTCTCCTCATCCTTCTCCTTGAATAGAGCTAAGCAATGCACGCCACTCTTTAAAACACCAGAGGCTTTCCAGACCTACCCAATGTCAAAATTATATTGACTAATTATCAAGCATTTTCATACCTCAAAAACAATTTTTAAACTCATAATTGCAAGTCAAATACCTCATCTTCTCTCATCCCTTTGAAAGCTTGAGGTGCTGGTACATTAGATGATGGTGAAACAAGCACCTGCGGGTGTGTTCCATGCGTGGAAGGAGAAACCTTAAACCATCAGCAATGTTACATGAGATAACAAATGTTAAGCCCACTTATGAGAAAGAAGCAAATAATACAATAATACCTGTGATCTGGGCAAGTGTGCATGAGTGATGCTCCATATGATAGTCTTCATTCCTAACAACATGTTCAGCCATAGATATTTAATTAAAAAAATACAACCATAAACAGAAGCCCTCGCTCAATAATTGTTATAGTGCATGAACTTATGAATCTCAGGTTTTTAGAAAATCATCTGCCACTAAAGCCTATAAAAAAATTAGAGAAATCAATTACCCATGACCAATGTCTTAATCAGATGCTTGCAATCATTGACCTCCTTAGAATGTTCTACCGGAACCTGCAAATTTAGAACTGCCTGCAAGTGTATCATATGTATGTCACAGTTTAATAGGAGGGCAACAAGAGAGAGTGCAAAAATTTCATAAAAGAGAAGGGCAGACAGTTACTAATTATAATAAAGGAATACAGAAAAAAAAAAAATAGCAAGAAAAGAACAAGGGAATCAGGAAAACTAATAACAATCAACTTAAACAAGAAGATCAAGGTATCTCCATATTCTTCCCATCCAAGAATAGTAGATTCCAGCATTGAAGGTAATTCATTTGGCACTTGCAACGTCCAACAACTTTACTCAAAAACCTTCAAAAACTTTGGAAATATGCAAAGTTCATCAACAGTCCTAACAACAGAGTTACACTTCCTGCTTCCGTGATAATTGATTGGGAAAAAAAGGTTTCTAAACAGAATTTGTAAGACCACCCACCATAAAGATTTTCCAATGTTTAAACTTTAGCTAGAATTCCTACAATAAAAAATTAAAAATAAAAACTGCATGGATTTTAAAAAAGATAAAAGTAACTACCATTATCAGCAAATATCTAGCAAATCACAAAAAAGCAAAAAGAACTATATAACTAAAGTTACTGATTAACCCAATCTTAGTGATGAAATTCACCAGCAAAAACAGGTGTAACATTCTTGTAACACAGTTTTAGTAATGAAAGAAATACATAATTTTTTCTTTTACGAAAAAGAAAGAAAAAGGATTTAATAGAGTTGTGGTCGAAGACACAATGCACAGTCACACAAGGAACTAGGTATCTTTACATTATATGGAGACATAATGACCTCAAATTAAAGTCGTCAAACAACCTGCACAGGGAGTTCAAGCTTTGACCTTAAAGTAGCCCGATCTTTTCCCTCCTCACCCTCCTCCAACAGCTACAAAGAAACAAGGACACATCAGTACAATCAAATAATTAAGAGGGACCTAATTATGAAACAGGATCAAGCCATTATGTGCAGGATGTCCAATAAGATGCAAAGAAGCTTCACATTAATGAAATCTAAAAAGTGCCAGCCCCACTTTCCCCAAAAAATCAAAACAAAACATTGAACTCAGAATACAAAATAAAAAATAAAGACCAGTATAGAGCATTCAACAAACACAAGAAAGACATAGCTCCACAATAAAAAAATAAAAAAAGAATAAGAAGACAAAAATCAACCCCTAAACATTGAGCAATTACACAGATCATAGAACACCTGAGGAATGGTACGCTTGAAAGTACTAAATTTCCCCACGAAAGCATCCAAAATGCGCCCCTACAATAAAACATATAATGCACTATTAACAAGAAGAAAGAAAAAACCTACAAAAGTAACAACTTAAGACAATTTAGCACAAAATTTAGATTGTAACTCAGACCAATAGAATCCGTGCTTCATCCATAGATGGTTGGTCAACACCTTTCTCAAAAATAGGCTCCACCTGTATCCCATATAAACCATTATACAAAACATGGTAATAGGATCAAAATAGATATTAATCTAGTGATTTATATTAAGCCAGGTCAATAAAAATAAAATCGAAACCAGTTGAAATCATTTTAAGAAGTGGAATTAGCATATGCACCAGATTCAGCATCAATCGAGCACAAGTAGTATGAATGCTGAGCGACAATGAAGCATCATGCATGTTACTTGAAAACAAGTATATAATCCGAGACAGCTGCAATAGGATAGTAAAACTTCATCAGCAGATGAAATTAACAGAGGATGTTAAAGTATAGTGTCGATCTGATGAAAAACACGTCGCTAGTTGCTACAAACAGAAACAAGTTGATATAACTATTTCATTTTTATGGTTAAAAGGGACTCCATCCAAGTACAAGGAAGAATGTATAAGACATAACATAAGACCCTATTGAACTAGTTAACACTGTAGCAAATACAAAACAAAAACACATGGCACAATTATATTACTGTATTTCTCAGCTTCCAAATGACTATCAGAAGCAGTTTTATATAGATATCCGAAAAAGCCATAGTATTACCAAAAAAAAAGTATTCAATAAGACAGGTTTCCTACATGCCACAACTTTAAAATAGAACATACAAACAACATACTGCTCCTACTGTGTCATCAAAATAAGAATCCCTTTGAGTCAGAATATCTGTCCTCTCACCATTTTATGCAGAGACAAAAGGTGAGCCACAGTATAAAAAACAAAATGGCCAAAACTGATACAGTTCAGTATAGCCCATTTAAGTCACTGTCAATGCCTTAAGTAGTAATTGAAGTGGATAGAACCTCATCTAAAACGAGATATAGATATAAAAAATCTAAAAAAAAAAAAAGTGAGTTTGTAAAACACAACAAAGAAATACCTGTGACAGGGAAAGGTCACCACGAACATGATGAACAATCTCTGCAAGTAGACTATAAGCCAGTGGCCTTAATGTCTCAAAGCAGGCTCTACCAGTTCCAACTAGAACCCTGGCTTAAAATTAGTGTTAGAAATGAAGGAGGCTAAGAGAGAGGAGAAAATATGCACATTGTATTATTAAATTAACATACGTGTCATACAGTGGGCTTCAGACTAAAGACAGAATCCTAAACAATCCTTTTCTATGATAACCTATTTTAAAAATAAGTAATGTGGAGGATGACTAGAAAACTGAAAAGTACACATTAGTCTCTATTGAAACAGTACAAATTTAAATTTCATAACTTATGGCCAAAAGAGATTTTAGGTTGAACAGTTTTACTTGCCTACATGATGTGGTAAATATTATTACCTCTCTTCCAACAGAGTGTCAATCAGAGGAAATAAACCCCGCTTGCAATCCGTTCCAAGGACATGTTTTAAAGCTACTAACAATTCCTGAATTCACCAATATCAATATCTAACTTTAAACCATTAGAAGAAGAGCAAGGATCACCCAAAAAATTAAAAATCAAGAGAGAGTAAGTATTACCTTTCGGATGGTTACAGAATCTGAACAAGTAACCAGCAAATTGACAATGCTTTTACATATGCTTTCTTCATGTGGCCTAATATAATCAGCAAAACTCTTCAACAGGTACGTCAAAAAGGAAACTGTCTGGAATAATAGAAAAACAAATAAGAAGACATTAATGGAGATAACATGGAAGGGAGAGAGTTTATATGGGTAAAGTATGAATAACGTTGAAGTTTCAGCATCTTTGGGAGTCTTATTACCAGTTCCACTACATGGAAAGCTAGCGATGACATCAAAACCACATTTCAAATATGCTGTGTCTATGAAGAGATGTCATTCCTTGTGCAAGAAAGGCAAACTAAGTTTATAAATCTACATGAGATAATACATTTTTACCACAAAGTTTTTTTCCACTGTTTATGGAAAAGAAGGAATGACTTTTAGGATATTGGCTCCAATAACAGAATGCAGTGATTTCAGGAGGAGAAGCTCTGCCACTGAGCTTACTTTTTCGTTATTTTAGTGATAATAAGTGTCAAAACCTCCTGTTGGGCTACCAATGCAGTTTGATCTGCTGTAGACAGTTAGAAACTAGCAGATTATGGCTCATTCATTTAAGTAGATTGATACTTTGATCCACTTAAGGATTGCCAAACATTAACAATTTGTGGCTTACCCATACCATTTTCTAGTAGACTCGGGAAGAGGTGGTACTAGTTCAATAACAGGTTATGCCTTCAGATTGCTATAACCTGACTATGGGCAAAACATTTCACATTTTTCTGGGAAATAGGAAATACAAATTTTCGCTAAAAGTAAATTAAAGTGCAAAAGAGGACCATTATCTTTTAGCAGTCATTTTAAGCTTAAATTTTCTTTTACAGATTAACAATTTAGTTAGTCATCGTTAGCAACAATCACGTACCTTAACTTGAGCACCCTTTAGCTCAATGAATTGAGTCTTCAAATGGGGAGGAACCTTTTCAGGACCAGGAACAGATATAGCGGCAACCATTAAAGGTAACAAGTTAGGAATATTGGTTTGGACAAGCCTACTGTACAATTGAAAAAGAAACAGGACTACAAGTGGACTCTCTGTAACTATCTTGAAAGAACGAGTACTTGGGTTAAGTTGCACGGACCCATTATACCCACTACTCATGGGTTGATCCGAAGAAGAAGTATCCATAGGCTTAACATCTTCCCCAACCACAGAACTATTTTCAAAAAAATGGCTCACAGTTAATTTAAAGTTCTGGTAAATCTTGCAGACAAAGTCCAAGAATGGCTGAACTTCATTCTCCAAAGTGGGCCTGAAGTTCCTAAGGAGATCAAAGATTATACGGATAGAGATTAAGCCATTCTCTTCGTTGTCAGTTGTGAGCACTTGCATGGCAACCTTCAAGAGGTCCTGTACAAAAGGACGGAGAACTTCACTGTGCGGGAGACGATTGAGAATCTCCACCACAATATTTCGCAGTTTGTGCTCAGGATTGTCAGTGAACTGTGGCTTCGTAATTTGCAGTAGAATCATCGAGAATGCCCGGAAGTAGCATTTTAGAAAATTCAAGTATTCGGCAGTGTGGGCAATCTCAAGACTGTCCCGAACCTCCATCGCCATCTGAAGCCTGTTCTGAATTGCTGTTTCAAACAAATAAAATAATATTACCTCAAAACAGCGTATAAGTATAATTAAATTTTGTGCATATTATTAATAAACCTTCAAAATCATTGTACAAGAACCTAAATGACTGGGGAAAAAAAACAAAAACCTGTCCTACTGTTCTTTAGTTCTATTTTTTTTTTAATTCGGCAACTAAATTGAATCGAATTCCATATAATATAGTTGCTGAGCAACCTAACTAGAGTCTATAGGTTCAAAAACATCAAAGAGAGAGAAAGAGAAAGAGAGTATTTTACGGAGGTCGGGCTCGACTAGATGCCGAGAGTGTTGCTCGAAGTTCTGAACTGGACTCATGATGTATTAGCATAAACAGAGCGGGACAAAAACCCTTGGTTTCTCTGCTTCTACGACATTAAACGTACAGTCTCGAAATCAATTTCACTTTCTCATTGATTCTAGGGTTTCAGAAAAGCAAACGCCTCTCCATACGACTCTGTAAGCTCCACTTCTTGCTCTGGTTCGTGCTCAAACCAAGTACCACCCTCAGAAACTGACGCTGTTCCGTTGAGCGCTCGGGCTTGAAGTGGAAGGAAGAGATCCTAAGAATGGGACAAACTTGGAGAGAAGTTGGATTTTCAAAGAGGAAAATATAAACGGTGGGTTTTGAAACAGAGTGAGATATTGCTTTTTGTATTGCTAAGGGAACAATTCTTCTGTGTGTGTGTTTTCGCTGTGTTTTATTTCATCTCCCGGCTGTTTCTCATGTCCTCGAGGACTCAAGGATTTGGTGGGAATTTATGTTTCCAGTTGGGGACGAAGATCTTTTATAGCGTTTTAATTCCGCAAACAGGTCATTAGCCAGCCCACTTCGGCCCAAAATCTGCCCGTTAAGGCCACAACAAGAAATTTCTACTTGATATTCAAAAATAACTTTATGCAATCCCAAAAATTTATATTACGAAACTACCCCTATTCAATTTTTCTCCTTTTTTTCGCATTGTTCTCCTCTCTATTTTAACGTCGTTTTTCTTTCTCCCAAAACAACAACGACGATGCCGGCACCGGAGGAACACCGGCAACCTGCTAAGGCCGGCCACCGGACCTCCAACAGATTGTGGCCATTCTCCGGTACTTTCTTGTCTTCTTTTTCTTTTCTTTTTTAAATTTTCAATTCTTTTCTGAAGAAACTCCAGCCAGAAATAGCTGTTTCCGCCGGCTAAGGTCACCATTGATGGTCGGCAGCTCCTAGCTTACCGACATCGGTTCGCCTTCAATGGCAGGAACAGTCCCTGCCTGCCGGAGTTATTCTTTTTTTAAAAGAATAAATTTTAAAAACTTAATTTAAACAAAAAAAGACCGACAGTGCTGTCACCGGAAACCTGCTGGAGGTCCAGTGGCCTCCCCAGCAGGTCGCGTACCTCCAGCTTCAGCAATGTGGCTACCGCTTGGAGGGGAAGAAGAAGATATAGGGAAAAATAAAAAAATAAAAAAAATAATTCCAAATTTGGAATTTCAAGTGTACGGAGTATGGACCCTTTCCCGAATATCCATTGTTTGGCCATTACAAAGATTTGGGCTCGATTTGTCAATAAGGTTTGGGTTTCCTAACCCGGATAAGCCCAATCATGGAACCCACATGCACAACCAATCCACACCGATTGGGCCTAATTTCCTTTTTCTTTTTTCTTTTTACCCATATTCATCGATTTTCGGTTTATCTGAAGCATTTATACCACGAGCATTTTAGGTTCTGACTTGGCTTCTTCTTTTTTAGTACTAGTTGAGATTAATTTGGAACTTCTCACTTAGTGGAGCCCATAGAGTTAGTAGATGTATATCTAGTATTTTCTTCTTTTTTTTTTTGGTAAATGATGTAATGTAGTAAAACAGAGGCATGTATAATGAAGGCATAACTAACAGAATCAAGATGGTCCAACCACCGTTGTCAACTTCAATTAACAAAATTCCAGTGAAGTGGACGCGAAGAAATCAAAATCCCCATGATTTTTACTAACCACCATAAAAGAAGAAAAAATAAAAACCACATCCCATTAGCAACGACCTCTCTCTTAATTTTGGTATAAGAAGCAAATCTTTGTCACCACCTCTATCAATCCATTCACTTTCAGTAAGTCCCATCGATCAGCATTGTGTTATATCTCCGAAACGAAAACCTGCTTATTGACAAATACATCCACCTTTCACAGCAATATTCGGAAAATGGAAGGAGAAGAAAGCAAAGCCACAGCGGTGGTGGGGCGGGCTGAGATTGACACTAGTGCGCCTTTCAGGTCCGTCAAAGAAGCAGTTATGTTGTTTGGAGAAAGAGTTCTTGTTGGAGAAATCTATGCCAACAAGCTCAAAGAGGTTCTCTCTCTCTCTCACACTCTCTGTCGTTTTAAATTTTAACTAACTGCGTTATCCGTGGAACATGTAATTCCGATTTGTTGCTTTGCCTTTTTGTTCTTTTCTTTTTTTTTTTTTTTGGTTTTAACATATGCTATAGCTTCTATATTAATATGCCTAATTCTTATTTTTAACTGGAACCTGAAACATCTCCTTTTTTTATTAGACTTTGATGAAGTATTTTTAGGGGGAGTGTCGCATACTTTTGGTGTGCTATAGATATAAATATAATTCACCCTGTTATTATAAAACACGTAGCGAGCTCATTCACCAAAAACACCTAGCTAGCTAGCTCTTTGGTGAAGTAGAATGTACAAGTCAGGTAAACTGCAAATTTTTATATGTGCTAGTTTGTCCTTTTCTTCAGCCACAAACTCTATTATATACAATTAAATGTGCTTTAGGATGAAGGGTCTCTCATGGCATTCTTTAAAAAAAATAATGTCCGTACATAATAATTACCATGGCTCGAATTATTTAATTAAAGTCACTATTAAGAACCTCTTTAAACCCATTTCATAAAAGACTATTTTTCTCTGTGAGTTTTTAGATTGCCAGGCTTCCAGTCTGTGTTTTGTGCCCTGTGCATATATCTTATACACTTCATATAGTAAACTAATTTCTCGAATAGATTCAAGCTGGAGCAAGTGAAAAGGGGCATGCTCAATCCAAAATGGGAATCTTAACAGCCGAGCTCGAAGACACAAAGCAAAATCTTCAAAAAGCCAGAGAAGAAAATAACTCGATGACATTTTGCATAAAGTCCCTCAGAGAAGAACTTGAACAAGCAAAGAAAGAACTGGAAAAAATAAAAGCCAGAGAATTTCAAAAACAACGCGTTGACCCTGATATTGAAGACCTCAAATTCATTGAAAACAACACACCAGATCACGAAGAGGACAGGGAATTTGAGAAAAAGAGATATGTGAAATTTGCTAGTCCTCCTTCGCTAGCTAAAGTTATTGTTAGCAGAGGCGAAATGCCAGAGAGACCAACTTCTATGAATAAACTGAAGAGAAAGTCATTGCTCCCAATTTTTGGTTGGCTTTTTTCCAAAAAGAAGGGGATCCAAGAATATGAATCTCCAATAAGAGCCTGAGACCCTCTGCTGAATGTGCAAAAAAAATAAAAAAATCATAAATAATATCCCTTTGCCATGGATTGAGGTATTGAGCGGTACATTTTACACTGTCATAGAAGCAATTTAAGCTTTGTCATGTTTCATATTGGTTTTTGACAGCAGCTATCTCTTCCAATAAAATGTCATAGATAAGGGATTCAGGTTTAATTACTTGCAACTATTTTGTGATTGATTTCCTACTCTTTTCCTCAACTGTAGGAAATAACATCTTTCTTTTTTCTTTTTTTTTTAATTCCTCAATTTTGTTAGTTTTAGGATGGGCTTTGGGCCTTAAAAGGAAACAGGGTTCTAAGAAGTTATACAACTGAGATACATGAAAAATATTTTGGTGTACTTCCGCAAAAATTTATGTTTCTTTTCTTTTCTTTTTTTGTACTCGTAAATCTAAAGGGAAAAATAAAATAAAGGGTTATCATATCTTACACATGTGACACTCTTTTTGGTCAAAATAAGAAAGAAGTCTCAAACATTATTATTATGCAACAAAATTCTGCAAACAAACAGACCGACAGCAAATCCAATTCTAAGCATGGGGTAAAGCTTCACCCCCCCCCCCAAACGAAGCATAGTCAAACTGCTTTGGCCTCTCTCACTCTCACAAATAAAAATACAATTTCCCTATTCTTAATATTCCTAGAAAAATTTGTGGAAGAAGAACATTCGGGGTCGTTCTCCACAAATAAACAAAAGGATTTTTATTTTACTGTATGGCCGGTAAGTCGGCGGAATTTAATAGAAGTGGTCTAAAGGCATGTATGGACTATTACATTAATTAAAATTATGTAACCTTGCACATGTAGCCATGTGATCCCTATACCTGGTTGTACAGAAAAAAAAAAAAAAAAAAGTAATTCAATATCAGTAACATGCATGGCTATAGCTCTTCTCTCCGCTTCCAACACTTTAGCTAGCTAGCCACTGCAAATTATGCCTTTTACCTTCTCTTTCAGCCCTTTTGGTGCTCTAAGCTAATTAATTTATTTTGAATGTTATGTGCAAACCTACAACCTTTTTTGGCCACAGATATTAAAAACTAATTGTACATTTTCTTCTTGTTTTTATGTGTTACGCAAATAAGGGATTTTTCCACTCCTAAATTTATGGATGAATGTCTTTATTATATGTAATTTTAAGCAATGGAATCGTTTAAGCGAACAAAAGAAAAATGGTAAAGACAATTGAGGCCATGGTTTATGCAGGCCTTTTCTCTTAACTACATATGTTTGTCCCGTGAATAATAATACCGTCCAATGGTGGAGTCTAAGTTCTGTTAATGTGAAAATTACGACAGCATGAGACTTAACCAATAGTTTACTCACAGTCACAGGTCACACCCAAGTCTCGGTATTTTAAATGAAGTCAAATGAATTCATCAAGTTGGTTGGGATTTGATTAAGGGAATTTAGGTGTTCATTTCACAAAGGTGAGTTGTCATTGGCCATTAAAAGACAAAATGACCTTAAAACTAATACTTTCCTTTCCTTAATTGCTATATAATATATGATCCTCCAATAATATTTCCACAATAATTTTCTCAAAAGCATGTTATGGTGGCCATCCCGTTTTCATTAGCATTTTAATCATCCTCCCTCAAGTCTTAAATGTATATTAGAGCCTTCGACGTATGCATATATTAACTCCAACAGAGTCACTGTTTTCTCCACTATAATCACCGAGTCGATTAGGAAGTTCAAATTTTCACATTTCAATATATATAAAAAAAAATCTGAAAATGTCAAAATGATGTAACAATATATTATTTAACCCCAAGGCAGAAGCTCACGAGCCACACAAGCCACATGATGATGAAGCCAGCCACAAAGTCCCTAGCTAGTTAACTAGCTACTCCAATCCAAAACCATCTGTCTCATGCAATAGATTCTCGTATAAATTAACAAACGCTCTTTCTTTTCCATCCCATGTTATAATTAACTTGTATACCAAACAAAGACCAAACAGAAGCAAAAATGGAGAAATTAGAGAAACCGAGAGGAAGCCCAAAGAAAGGGTTGAGAATAAATTTATGCATCCCAAGGCTGAGAAGCAACTCTTGCTCCAACAGTAAGAACAGAGGTTTATCGCCTATGACCCTCCTTGAGCGTTTCCGTGAGGCCGTTTTCCGCTTGATCATGCTCTCTGCGCTCTCTAATAAGGCCACCAACGTCCAATCTGGATCCGCCGACGCACAGAGACAGTGCTGTTATTACCCAGACGATCCTCGCCACAACGAGGCCGTTGCCGATTGCATCGAGTTTATCAAGAAAACGGCATTGCCGGATGAAAACCGTGACTCTTCGGCTACTTCTGCTTCCGTTGATGATGCTAGTGCTGCCGAGGTGGTCATACCAGTTCCGGTTATTTGAATGTTATATATAGATTAATCATACAATATATTGTATTATTCAGTTCATATATCTTGGAGCTGGTTGTTGATTGAAACTGTCAGGTGTGGGATTATATAATATTGTAAATTAATATGCATGAATTAAAATTTAGAAAGAATTTCATATCTATCATTTTCATTTTCTTTTGTGTTGTCCATCAGTACTGTTCTTCTATATATATATTTATTTATTAAAATTTGTCAGAAATCTCATGAAAATTTACTTCCTTTGTAATTATTCATAGAATTTTTTTTCTTTTTCTTTTTGGTTAGATAAACAATATCTTCTAGGGAGCCAAAGGACAAAAACTTATCCCCGACTGCATCCAATCCATAGTCCTTATTGGTGAATGTAAATCATGCACAGAGAACGCTGATCTTGAGAAATTAAGAAAACAATAATAATCACTAAATTGAAAAGAGCAAAAGTCTTTGATATGGTTTTTAAATTATTATTATGATTTGCTATCTCTGATTAGACAATCACGTTTGCTATGGTTTCATTATTAGCTCCTAATAAAACGATTTAAGCTAGTATACAAGTAGAATTATATTTGATTTAATCTTTTCAGATTTTCCATCAATATATTAAATAAATTAAAAATATAATAAATCTTAATCTAAAAGGAAGTAAGAGATTTTATTGGTTTAGATATATATCAAAGAGAAAATTACATTTAGGGTACCTGAATTATATCAGGTATTACATTCAGGTACCTGAACTATTTTTTGTTGCAATTACATATCTGAACTTATATTTTTTAATACCGTTAATATTTTTCATCATTTCTGTCTATTTTTATCCGTTAAAATCACGTGCAGACCATGTGTAGATGAAATTCATGAGCAAATAGCATCATTTTCTCTCTCCATTATTTTCGTCATTTTTTTTGCTTTTTAAAGAGCTTTACAAGCGGCATTGCCCTTCTTCACTCACGCGATATCGCTGGATCGGGCTTTTTTTTTTTCCTTTTTCAAGTGCTTGCTTTCGATGTTTTGATGAAGGCCTAGACATAAAAGGAAGCTCTTTCTTATTGTATATTTCTAAAGAGAAATCCCTCAGCATCTAAGTCGTTGAACTACTCATCGTTGAAGTCGAACATGAATTAGTCGGAGACATAATTAATTGAGCTTTAGCTGGTTTTGAAGTCGAATTGCTCGAGCTTAATAAATTTGTCGTATCGGCTTGGAGTTGAACATGCATGGTTATATTAGCCAAAGAGGAAACGAATGAAGAAATGGGTCTGGCTGAGATGTTGATAAACGGCGCACTGTTTGCTGGGAATGTGAATATATGTGGCCGTGTTGAAGGTCCGGAAATGGAAGCCAACTTGCAAAGACAGAAATGGAGTCATGGTGAGGATTTTGAGTATGCCATTAATGGACACAGCGATAGCCGATACGGTTCCAATACCGGTGGCGGCTATAATAGCTGGCTCAGCATGCTCCAAAAGCCACCGAATGGTCTCGCCGTCATACTTGTGGCCGAGTTTCCAAGTCAGCTAAAAGATCTGAGCTACACAAGTCTCGGGCATTCGGATCCTCTGACCATGACCTTCGACCTTGGTGTGCCAATCCTTAGTAAAAGCCCTTTTCAGCTAAGCCACATGCATGACCTGCATCGTCGGCAACGGCGATCGATCTTCCATGTCCAACTCCGGCTCTTCTTTCGACACAACTACAAAGCCCCTTAGCCGACTTAGGCATGGAAAACTGAGATGATACCAACTCATCAAATCGGCATCCACATCGCTACGAGATGATACTCATCATCATCAAATGCAGCATCAATGTCTTCATTGTGACCTCATGGTGCTGGTGGTTCGAGGCAAAGCTGCAGCCAAGAGACTGAGGCTATTCGGGATGAACATGGAGTGTCCAACATCGGGGGACGATGAGCAGTGCATAGCATCAGTATCAGCTGCAACCCAGCAGGCACTAGTTTCTTTTGCTCCACCAATTGAGGCTGCTTCGCACCACTAGTTTAGGCTCTACAACAGCACGCCGCAACTAGGCATTCTTACCATCAACGATGAGCAATGCATAATTTTATTTTATTTTTGCAAAATGTTGTAACTTTCAAAGATGAAAGAATATGGAAAAGAAATGAGGCCCATGCCCTTCGATTTCCTTCTCATGCGGTTTGCACGTATTTTTACCAGATAAAATTTGACGAAAAATGACGAAAAATATTAACGATGTTGAAAAAAGTAAGTTCAGGTATCTAATTGCAATGAAAAATAGCTTGGATACGTAAGTATAATACCTGATACAGTTCAGATGTAACATCCCGTTTTGAGAAAAATAATAAAATTTCTAAGTTTGACCTTGAGTGGGCTCGGAGTTGACTTTTTGTGTGGTTATATTTTGGCTTTGACTTTGGGTACCATTGCGTAGAGCTAGTCGATACGAGTCCATAGACTAGTAGTACGCTTAATTCGGAGTTAAGACCAGGAAGTTATGGTCATTTTAGTGCGAAAAGCTTTTTGATAATTTGGCAAGGACTGATATTTTAGATGGGAAATGACCATTTTGCCCCTGTCTGCATCTTTAAATTTTGGCCAAGTTTGGAATTTTCCAGACCTCACCCGCGCCTCCCACGAGCTTCACCCTGTGCCTCATTTCTTCCGCCGGTAACGGCTGTTTCCCCCACCTGATCGGACCGGCTCCAACACAAAACTCGAAGCCGGCGACCTCCTCTTCCTCCCTGTACCAGTGGTTCGCCGTGAAATGACCCAGATCACCGGAAATTTCAGCGAGACCGAGAGCTCGTGCAAACCGTGTAGCCCGTGCACTGTTGCGACACCACCTTTGGCCGGCCATATCTCCCTGTTCCGGTGGAGTTAGGGAGCGTGCTTGGTACCGTTGGAAAGCTGGTGCGACGATCTACATTTTGGTACCAAGATTGACACCGAAGACTACCGTATCACGTCGGAAAATGGCCGCGAAGTCTCAGAAAAACCACCTGCGACAGCCACCTTTCCACCTAGATCTACTCCGATCGCCGGCGAGTGGGACGACACAGCCACCACCACGAGCTTCAAACGACGCCGGCGACCAAATCTGCACTTTCCCGAGCTCCGAAGACCACCGCACGCGTCACACGCGCCTCCTGGCCCGAGCTCCACGCGCCGTCGCCGATCTGCTCCACCATCGGCGAGTGAGTGCCCACCTCCCGTCCCGACGCGTTCCTAGGGTCGTGGGCAAGCTTTCTGTACCTTCAATTTGATTTAATTTTGGTCGGATTCGAAAATGCACAATCCCGGCTGAGGTCCGATCTTCCGGGACCGTTTCCGATCAATTGCTGCGACGAATCCCAAAATTTAAGGTAGATTCTCGTTCCTTGCATCTTCAATTTCGTTTCGGTATAAAGTTTGCTAAAATCGGATTTGAAACGGAAAAATCCGTGTATTTTGGGGATTTTTACCGATTTTGGACATTTTCATAATTTCTGAAAATATTGAGGTATTTTCATAATTACTGAAATTGCTGGGCAATCTTGTAATTAGTGTTTTAATCTTGTAATGGGAGACTTAGAGGACTCCTCTGAGCCATTGGTTAGTTTCGGTAATTTAAAGAGTGTTTTGGTAATTTATTTTAGGTGTTCATGCACGTTCGAGGGCTGGACCGGAGATCCAGCAGGAGCACGCGTCAGACCTGTGAGTGCATTTATTTTTTAAATTATTTTGGGATTATATATTATTATGATTTAATCGCGTATGATTTGTTTTGATTGAAATTTCTTGCGCTTTTAAATTATGCTTATTAAACATATTAAATTTGATTTAAATTATTGATGATTTAAGACTAAATGTGCATTTGTGTTTTACATGGTTATCGGTGATTTTGATATTTTGGATATTTTACAATGTTGTGGAAATTGGTGATTTAAAGAAAAATTATGGCTTTTTTGTGGATTTTTAAGAATTTTGGGGCAATTTTCTGATATGCGAAATATTTGATTGTTTTCGTAAAATTTTTCAAAAGAGAAGATTTTGGAAAATTGTTTAAAAATAAAAGGATTTGAAAAATTGTTGATATTCGATGATGGAAGATTTTGGATTTGGTTTTGAGGAGTACTATACGGTATCGAGATGCTGATTGAGATGTATTATTATGCGCGCTATATGTATTATGCCATCCTCTGCTGCGGACACGTGTCGGGAGAGAGATGATGAGGATCCTGCCATGACGGATTTGGGACGCCGGTTCGTTGTGATGAGTTTACCCCCCTCCCCCCGCCTGTGACGCCATCAGGACGCTGAGGGTCACACGGCACGATACTATGTTGTGGTACTGGTTGGGTTTTATATTTGTTGATTGCTGATATTAAATTGATGGTTTTGAATTTGTGGGTTGGAGCCCATGGTATTTGGTTTTAGATCGGTGTTGGATTTATATGATTTGGATTTATACGATTTGGATTTATATGGATTTGTTTTATATGATTTGAATTTATATGATTTTCGATTTACGGTTGCAGTTATGATTTTGTATTCATGGATTTTGCCTTATGGTTTTAGTGATTGATTCGTGTTTTCAATGATCGTTTTAAATTACGTTTTCGCCCCACAAACTGTTTATAATGATTTAATGATTTTGGGGATTAAACTAAGGGTTTTGCGAAATGATTTTCAAAACGGGGAACCTTTCAACTGAGTGACGAGAGGTTTGAGTGTAAAGGATTTAAATTGTTGAACTTGTATTTTGTAGTTATCTAGGAGCACTCACTAAGATTTTATATCTCACGTTTTGTGTTTTAACTTTGTTCCCTAGGTCCTAGCTGCAGGTTCTCGTGAGCTACCATCGACATCGCATCCGCATATCGCATCTGTACTCGACTTCCGCTACTACTTCTTCTTATGTATTAAATCATGTTCTCTTTATTCTGTTTATTGTTAGATTTGTATCATTTATATTTTGTTATCTTACTTAGTGATTCTGTCATTCCCACATTCTCCCTAATCTGTTATGTTATTTATTTCAGGACGGCTAGTTGTTTGTTGCAATGCATATCTTATCAACTTTTTGTCTTATTTATTATTTTATTGTTTATTGAACTCCTTTTCGGAGGAGGATTCTGTCGGCTGCCGAAGGGTTATGGTGGAATCTTCTTCAGGCGGGGCCTCTCCGGTTAATCTGGAGGGATTTCCGGAGCAGGTCCTGTCATCAGATACTCCATATGTAATTTTTTATTTATTTAAAGCATATCAAGTGAACCAATTTTACTTTTTAGATTTTTGATTAATATATATCTATATAAATTAGAGATTTTAAAGTTTCAAACCATGATAGGTAATTTTTATATAGAAAAATAATTAATTTAACAAAATTAAGTGGTTGGTTGCCATATTTTGGCAATTATTTTATTATGTAAAAATATAGTGAAAAATGGGTATAGACAAGCTAATAACAATATTCATGCTAAAATTATGAGTTCATGTAACTTTAATAATAATAAAAAAAATGCAGCTACAAAAACTATATTACTTTATTAAACCCGGGGACTATAATAAATTTAATTAAAAATATTATAGATTGCTTTTTTTTATTCAATCTCCACCTAAAAAAAATAAAAAAATAAAAAAATCTGCACCTAAATGGACCAATTGGATTAGGCCTCTAACTTGTGTAGTTTTTTATGGGCCGTAAATGAATACCATGTGGACTAAAAGGGTGTTATGTATGTGAGCTGGTCAAGACCCACATAAATGATAAATCTAGACTGGTCCATTCTTTCTCATGGCCAGATTCGAACGACAGGATATGTTATGTCGTAGTACTCGGTATAAACGGCGTAACATTTTTCAACGTCTCTGATCCTGAGTTGATAGTTGATATACCTGTTTACCAGGCCGCGTCAATTTTCAGAGGGAAAGAAAAAAAAAGAACAACCAAATAAAAAAGGGTGTTTTTGGGAGAAAAACGAAAAAAGAAGAGGCAAAGCTATGCCTATATATATTATTTATTCCTTCCCGGGGCGGGTCAAAAGTTAGCCGGATTCAATATAGATTCGGTGAAAATTTTGATTTTATTAAAGTTTGGAGAGAAATTATAATGGCTGGTAAGCAAATGTGTTTTAGTTTTGGCTCAATTTTAGATTAATAGTTATTTTTGTGTTGTTTTTCTCTTTTGGTTCTGATTCATCTGAATAATATGCAAAAGGTGGACAATCCGAACGGGAAGATAAGGTCTCCTTGGAACTGACTGAGGAAATTCTTCAGAGCATGGAAGTCGGCATGGCTTTCAGAGACTATGTACTTTTTTCTTTTATATTTATATATATATTTTTCCATTCCTTTTCTGGATGTTAATTAGTTCCTAATTGTGCATTTCTATTCGTTCTAGTTAAAATCCTTCTTATAGTTTAAGCTTTTGGGAGAGGTATTAGATTCAAAACTCAACAACTTACACTTAAAAATCAAAAACACAAAAACACGTGTAAGAGAACTTAGATAAGTGGTAATTCCTGAGAAAATGTAGGAAGAGGAAGAAAACATATTTGTGAATTTTTTATTTTTTATTTTTTACAACCAGGTTTAGTAGCTATAATAGGTGTTCCTAATTATAATTTATGGGTTTTGATTTCTGTAGTCCGGGGTTATGCAAATAGTAATGAATAACCGAGGGATTAAAGTTCGTTTTTATACTGATGTTTGACACTCTATAGGTTGTGATTTTAGTTTTACTTTGTTCGTTTTGACTCAGATAAGGTTTTTTTTTTTTTTTCTCTGTTTTTGTTTTTTTTCCCATTATTACATATGTACAGAATGGTAGAATCAGTTCAATAGATTTTCACAAGACATCGAGTTATCTGGTGACTGCCAGTGATGACGAGTCCATACGCTTGTATGATGTAGCCAGTGCAACGTGAGCCTCTATTTCCTTTGTTATCTAATTTAGGATTGATATGTATATTGTATAAATTAACTTAATTAAATCGTTTACTGAGCTTTGGCATTTAATGTTTTCAATTAAACATACTATTTCTCATGTCTTCGATATGTTTTCTTATCATTTGAAGCCAACACAAATTTCCAGTCATTTAGCTATATGAAAACAAAATTAGGTGGGAAAGTTGCATGAGTGATTTGGAGATATATGTCAATGGGAATGCATACATGTGAAATATAAGCACTTAATAGTGCTTGGTATGGACAGTGTGTCTCTTTGATCAGTGTTCAATTTATATTCATATGGGCAATAATTTGTCAAGCAATATTAGAAGCTACTGAACTAATATATCATTGGACACTGCTAAGGTGCCAGTTTAGGTGCCTGATTTAGACATTGCTTTATGACATCACGGATTTATCTTACCATTCGTTAATAACATTATACAACTTTTTTAGTCTGGTATTGCTTGAATTACAGGATGCCTTTTCTTTTTCCAGTTGCTTGAAGACAATTAACAGCAAAAAGTATGGGGTTGATCTAGTTTGCTTTACTTCTCATCCTACAACAGTCATATACTCTTCAAAAAATGGTTGGGATGGTAAGTTTACATAATTCATAGTTCTGTGTGTATGACATTAATAAATTTAGTTATTTACATTATTAATTGGTTCAGAATCCCTGCGGCTTCTTTCATTGCATGACAACAAGTACTTGAGGTATTTTAAAGGTCACCACGACAGGTTTGTTTCTGAAACTTTTATTCATTTCGATGCAATGACTAATTGCACTGTAACTAAATGCGATAAGTGATTTATTGTTCTTGTTTGCAGGGTTGTCTCCCTCAGCTTGTGCTCCCGTAAAGAATGCTTTATCTCTGGTTCTCTTGATAGAACAGTTTTGCTATGGGATCAACGAGCTGAGAAGTGCCAGGTGGGGGCCTTAGCATATAGACATTATTTTTTGAACTATAATTCTTTTAACCTGATTTCTAATTTGTTATCCACATTCCAGGGTCTTTTACATGTACAAGGAAGACCTGCTACAGCATACGATGATCAAGGGCTAGTCTTTGCAATTGCCTTTGGTGGATACATACGTATGTTTGACGCTCGAAATTATGACAAGGTTAGTTCTAGTATACTAGAGTACATGAAAATTGAAAAGTTGGATGTTGCATCAATTTCATTTTTAGATGAGAATTTAGTGTGTTCTAATCTAATTAAATTCTGTAGGGTCCTTTTGACATCTTCTCTGTGGGAGGAGATACATCTGATGCAAATGTTGTAAAGTTCAGTAATGATGGAAGACTCATGCTTTTAACCACTATGGATGGACATGTCCATGTACTCGATTCATTTCGAGGCACACTTGTAAGTTGCTTACCTCCAACTGAATTTTTATTTGAAAATTTTATAAAAGTAATTGATGCTAATCTTCTTGAAGTGAATGTCATTCAAACTATGGTAAATGATTTGGTCTGTCTGATGCGATTTGTTTGGATTAATTTTTTAGTTATCCACATATAAAGTGAAGCCAGTTTCAGTAAATTCCACGCTGGAGGCTTCTTTCAGCCCTGAAGGAATGTTTGTTATATCAGGTAATGAATGTCACTTATTTTGTTTCTGATTGATAGTTAATAATCTGCATACTGCGTTCATAAGGAAGGTTGCCATGTAAGATTTTTTGGATAAGCTACTGATCTTTCTTTAGTCTATCATCTTGCTCAATTGTTTTTTTTTTTTTTTTTGCTGTGAAAAGAAAATGTGCATAGGGGCATTTGCTCAGGACCTTGATAAAAACTGTGCATAATTGTTTCTTTTCTACTGGGCTTATTGATAAATAACTTGGTTACTGAACTTGTGCCAGGTTCAGGTGATGGTAGTGTCTATGCCTGGAGCGTAAGGAGTGGGAAAGAAGTACGTTTATACTTTTTCCTTGATAATCTTGAAAATGCAGTTTTATAGTGCTAGTTCAATTACTTTTCACAGTTCACCATGATTATCCTGTTTGCGTTGATCTTCAATGTCATTCATGCATGAGATGCTATCTTTTGAGAAGGGAATAGAAGGTAGGGGAATCAAGGGTACCTATTGTAGAGTTTTTTTCTTTGTTACATGCCGTTTCCTTCAATTTCCATTTCTGTTCTGGTCGCAACTATTCTGAAAGGTTAGGATTTTAAATTTTGGAGCATTAGCTTTGCTCTATCAATTTCAAAAATCATAATCCATGCCAACTTGATTAGCTACCATACAGAGCGGGAGGGGGCAGGATCATTTCAGCACATTTTCCTAAGATGTTATATTAATTATTATTATATTCATATATCTATTTCTGTATCTGTGTCTTGCACTTCTAGAACTTTTGCCATGTTTTTCTATCTTCTTCAGGTTGCAAGTTGGATGAGTACTGAAAGTGAGCCTCCGGTCATAAAATGGGCTCCTGGAAGTCTTATGTTTGTGACTGGGTCTTCTGAACTATCATTTTGGGTTCCAGACTTGTCTAAACTTGGAGCTTATGTTGGTAGAAAGTAGAAATTCTTTCATCTACTTCAAAGTTCAATTGCTAAGCACTCAAGGCAGCACATTCTGTCAACTACTGATCAACTTCAAATTCAATTGCTAAGTACTCAAGGCAACACACAGTCTGTCAACTATTGATGAAGTTTGACGTTAACATCCGTAATTAGTGGTCTTAGGCGAGAAAGACAAGAATGGAGCATGGAGCTTTCTAATTTATGTAGTGTTTTTATGTAAATAACATAATCAATTTTTTGTTTATAATATGTTCTATTTAAAGTTGTTTTTTCTTGCTTTACTTTTATGATTGGCTTTAAGATACCCCTTTGTGGCTTTTTACAGATTCAGAATGTCAATAATCATTTCTTTTCCATAAAGGGAAATAAAATTTAAAGAGGTTTACGTTTAACTATGGAAGCCACTTCAAAAGAAGAAAGAAAAACAGAATGCGAAGGAGGAAGTACACAGCTGGGGTCTACTCGTTCATCATCTAACTTTTCATACAAATTTCTTCAAGCTGACTGTGGATGAAATTAGTATGCATTTTGAATACATGCGTTGCAGAGTAATGGCAAGGAAGTCCCTATGTGGTCAAGCAGTTGGCGTGACAAACAGTGTTTCTTATAAGAATGGAAATGGCAAGCAGAGCCATGTTGGAAGGAGACTATAAAACACTTTTACATGAAATTGGGGTGAAAAGTGTGATGTAAGGCATGGCTCATGTTACTGGTAAGGGACATTACGTACTTGAAGACTCAAAAAGCTTTGAAGATCTTCTCGGATCCACAATTATCCATCACCACAAACCCAATTCAACCATTGTCTAATAGTTTCTCTTCCTTATTCACGAATCACAACCCCAACTTATCTCTCTCTTTTTTCTCTCTGTTCTTTAAAGACATTAGGGCGGTCATCATCCCCATTCCATAAAGTAAGAAGTTTTTGTCAACCCAAATAAAGGAAAGCTATCTACCCAAAATCTTACTGATTGAGACCCTCTTAAATTACAAAGCTCTTCCACAGAAAGGCAGATGATCATCAAGTGGCTGAAAGTTCACGTTGATCTGTACCGTCCAACTGTACTTGTAAAAACATACCCAGTTAGATGGTTTCAGTCTGACATACATGTGATTTAAGTGCTGTTTACTAGCTAGCCATTTTAATATCAATAATTCCTTTGCTTTCCTTTTGCTCTATTGTTTTGTATATAATATATATATATATATATATGCTACATAGACATGAATATATATCGGTTGAGAACATGTAGGGCGTATCTATTTGTGGTATGAACAGTAGATATTTGTGTAGCAACAAAACAAATATGATCCATCTTGGAATTCAATTAATGTATCTAAAATGCACCCTATGAAAATAGGGTTAATATTGCTAAAAACTAAATCTTTCATTATATCAAAACGAGAGCAAAAGAAATGATAAAAGTGGTCAGTAAAAAGTTGGACCTACATGTTGGAAAGCCCAGCCCAGTCTACTCCATTATTTGCCCTCATTCGTGGGGACTAAAAGTACACACAATAAAAAAAAAAGAAAAAAAAAAAAAGAGTAAATAAATTAAAAAAGGAATAATGTTTTTTTGCGGTATTTACGAAGTGGGTTCAAACTTCAAAATATATACTCTTTCTTTCTTTTCTTCCATGAGTCCCTCCCTCTAGCTACTTTATGAAAGCGGCTTGCATATAATTACTACCTCCCTTTCATCATTTTTGCCCCCAACAGTATCTCTGTATATTTCGTTATTCTATTCCATAGAATATCATCCGCAAATCTTTTCGACCATTTCACACAAACACACACTGTCGTAAAATCCCCACAATACCCTATTACACCTTAACGCACTGTAGCACCCCCTTTTGGAAGAATTTTCAATTCTCATGGGAATAGATAGGGTCCCACCCAAAATCTCTGTCGACCAAATCACAACCCCACGTCCTGTGCAAGCGCGCCGATTATTGGCCGTATCTCACTGACTCCGTTATATTGATCATTAGTTTTCTTTTAGACCCAGCACCGTCCGATCATTATATTGATTCTTAAAAAGTAGAAATTGACCCCCAAAAAAATAAAAAAAATATGAAGAAATTTAAGAGAGGGCATCTATGTAGTGTACGCCTTTCCATAACCCATGCATTAATTTTAGCCAATAACAATGAGATATATATATATATATATATCTTCAAATCTATCTAGAACATAAAAAAACTAGCTCATTAATTAAGTTCTTTTCTGCATGACACGTGTCAAGTTCCCAGAGAACTTTGAAGTCCAAAACAAGTGTCAAACAAAAGCATAAACATAATCAGTAGCTAATAATTAATGATTAAGCAAATACTATATGAAGGTTGGAGGATAATATAAATATTAAACATATTTTGGGGTTGTTCGGACATTGAGAATGTTAATTTGATGATTAGAGAGCATCCGGGGATCTGCGGCCGTAGGAGTTGAGGCTTAGCTCAAGAGAAGTACGAGAACCGCCGCGTCCACCGGGTTCCGAGCGGTACCAGCCGGAGTAGTAGCCGTGAGAGTTGTGCTTGATGCCGTTGATATCCTCCCCGTGCATGGGGAAGAGAGGGAGGGTTTCAATCTCTGGAGAAGCTTCATCTTCTTCTTCTTCTTCCTCCTCTTCTTCTTCTTCTACTTCATCTCCAAAAGATTCTTCAAACAGTTTTCTCTTGTCAAAGAAAGCATAGGGTGAAGAATACGGGTCCACTCCGACCCACCCGAAGTTGTGGTTTAGTGATCCGCCACCAACTCCGGTAGTACTACTTCCTCCTCCTGCTGATATTGAGCAATCCTGGTTCAAAAAAAACACACACACACACAAATCACAAAGGGGCAGTGAAAAAAAGGGTGCAATATCAATTAGCCAAAACAAAGGAAACAAAAAATGGGAAAATAAGCTTGGAATGTTACAACTTCTTTTTTTACTACATTTTTTAAAGAGTTATGTACTTGTTTATTATATATATATATATATATATATTTTTATTTTCAGTGGGTTTTTGTGCATGAATAAAAAAAAAAAAAATCTTGTATACATGGAGCAGAGGGAAAAACAAAGGGATTTTATACCCTTTTCAATTTGTAGAAATTTCAAGGGGATTGATGAAGAAGAGAAATGTTTAGTATGTCTCTCCTTTTTATTGATAAAAACCTGAGAATAACCCCTGTAGTATATAGGTAGGTATAAAAAATTGAAGAGTTGTACTCACATGGGATGCAAAGTATTTTTTGTTGGTTTGTTTCCATTTATATACATATAGCAAAAATAGGCAAAAGTAAGACACAAGGTGTGCACAAAAAACTGAATCATCTTTCTCTCACAAAGTGCCAAAGTGACAAAACCCTCAACCTCTTCTCTCACTCACTCTCTCTTACTTACCCTAAAATTCTTCTCCATAGTCACAGATCCATATCCATAGCTTCCCATATTCTGTCCAACACCGAGCGTTCTGGCCGAAGAAGGAGATGCAGAAGAAACCCCTATATACACCCCCAAATAAAATAAAATAAAAACATTAATTGTAATAAAAAAAGTCATAAATAAAAATCTAAAAATATATATATACATATACCGTGAGAAATGTTGGGGAACTTGTTGTGAAAAGCTTCATCAGGCCTCCAAACAGCATTAGACAAGACAGCAGCAGGAGAAGGTCTTTGCATGGAAGCAGCAGCAGGCGAATGATCAGAGGTGAACCTTTTCTTCTGCCTTTCGCGAGCTTTATGGTTTTGGAACCAATAGAACACATTTTTGCCTTCGATCTTACCGTACTGTCTAAGGCGAGCAGAGATTCTCTGAATCTGCTCGGCACTCGGAGACCTAACGCCGTTATTGTAGTAAAGGTCCTTCAGTATTCTAATCTGATCCGTTGTGGGAGTCCACCTGGTGCTGCTTTGCCTGCATAGAAATCCACCCCCATTGCCTTTCCCACTGCTGCCTCCCTCCTGCTCGTTCTGTTGCTGTTGAGGTTCCATGCTGGGCTTTATAGGCAACGCAACAAAGGGAAGCCAACAAATTCGAAGAGAGGGAAAAAACAGAAAACAGAAAGAGAGATCACTCAGTGCATGGAAAATTTGGGGATTGAGGAATTTGGGGGGGTTTATTATAGGATATGAGGGAGGCACATGGAGATGGGTGGAGAGAGAGAAAATTGCAAAATCAAAGAAATATCTGAGAGAGAAGGACTGAAGTTGACAGAGAAGGGTTCATAAAAAGGGAAGGGACAAAAGAGGGCTTAGAAAGGGGAAGGAATTACTTGGATGAAAAGCTAGGATAAGTGTGTGTGTGTGTGTGTATATATATATGTGTATATGAAATTATTAATCACGTTCGGAGAGAGAAAGAGAAAGAGATATGTAGGATAATATTGAAGTGATATATTGGATGGAAAGAAAGAAAAAAGAGGCTTCTGAATGAATGAATGAATGGGAGATAAAAATGATGTTGGCTTGGCGTGTGATTTTTAGAGTTTTATGACGGTTATTCTTTTAATGAAGATATGGTCACTTTTTTATTATTATTATTTTATTATTATTATTTTAGCAAGGAGTAAGGAGTAAAGACCATGACACAGAGACTTTACTAAGATATTCTTGTACTCACCTAAAAACTTCTCCAATTCTCAAGGCCAAAACTGTCAATTTACCACTCTTTGCGACATGACATTTGGGCATTTTCTTTTCTTCTACCCTAGGGTTTCTATTTTTTGATCCTGTGATCTCTCTATGCCAAATTTCATCAACTGTTCTTGGTTTAATTGACTAATTTTTCTTACACACAGGTATATTTATGTACGTATAATTATTTATTTTGAGGTTGGGAGATTTTGAATTTCAAATTATTATCTAAAAAAATAGTAATTTTGTCATTGGATGGTGTGGTCTTTCTTAATTAATTGATACACTTGAAGTCAAACAACACTCTTATAGATGACGTGTACGGACAAAAAGTATGCTGCTTTTGCATTCAAACATCATTTGCAATATATAAAGGCATTGGCACCAAGTGTTTGTGTTTGTGCACGTTTTGCTAGCTATTTATATAATCTATTACTATTCATGAAAAAAAATCTTCTCAATTATTGTTATTTATAAGCCTTTATATATATGCAGAGAGAGAGAGAGAGAGAGGGAACCTTTAAAAATCAATTATAACTCCCCCTCAAATCCCCTATCGGTCAATTTATATATAAAACTAGATTTCCGAGTTCCAAAGTGTATAAAAGGTGTTATAACATGATAATCATAATAATTAACATGCATGTTGGAATGAATATATGACTGTAGACATTCCTATAGCATAGATAGCTTTTACATGTGTATGTTTACATATATATCCACACACCCCAAATATATTACCGACATCACACACATGACATCCAGTTTTTTTTTTCACCAAGAATGGAATTTCTTTAATATATGTTCAAACCCACAACTGGAATTCTATTCCTCTTCTGTGTCATAAATTTGCTGATTCAAACAAACTAGTTTGTTTGGTAGAGTCATAAAAAAAATAAAAAAATAAAAAGATTCCTCTAATACGCCTAAAGGATTTGTGTCAACGTGAGCAACTGAAGTAAAAATTTATTAGGATCAAGTAACTATATATATCCAAGCTCTTCTTTTTTTTTTTTTTTTTTTTTTTTTTTTTTTACGTACTAAAGAAAACAAAACGCATTAATATAAAGAAAAGGGGGAAAAAATTCCAACCAGGAAAACTAGGCAGTGAATGAGCAACACACCCTAAGAAGAAGAAAATTGGCGATGTTTGTACTCCATAGCTATGAAGCACGCGCCCCAAGGACTAATGGGCATTAAAAAGAGGGGCTTCATGGTTTCTGGACCTTTTATGTGCATATAGGATCATCATCAAAAGCTCCATCATTCTTTTCCCTTTCTTTCTCTGCCTCTCTCTTTATAACAGGGTTCGTACACTTCCCAACTCCCAAAATACTACTCTCATTTCCAAACTTATTTAATTAGATTGAGACACATCTATTTCAGGGGAAAATTCTTGTGAATAGTAGCAATTCACCCTATAGATCGAAATTGGTTTTATAATTGCCTGAAATTAAGTTTAGTCGGACTAAAACCTTCTCTTTTAATTATTGCCAACTTGCTATTATGTATGTACATTTCTCAATGTTCAATTTTTTGCTATATTATTAAGATAATATATATTTTAAGTTTCGAATATTTACGTCTAGGGCTATAGCTTAGCTACTAGAAGAAGAAGACATGCCGTTCATGGAAAAGTAACTACATAAATATTACAAAAACGAACCTTTTTGTCTAATCAATCTAGCATTAATTTTGATTACCCTCTTCTTATTTCCAAAATTTGACGCTTTAACGTAATCAAACTACCTTCCTAAAATTTCATGCCCTTAAAATATTATTAATTGAGTTTGTGTTAAGTGTTGAAAAATATGTAATTAAAAGTATAGAAAAATGAGAGAAACTATTATTTTGACATTTCGTAGTCTACGGAGATTAATTGGAATGACAAGCTAATTTGTTTTATTATATCCAAATGTGCACGATTAAATGGGAGACAAGAAAATGGGTTGGTGAATATCTTAGCCAGGGTCAAAAGATTTGGAGTTGTAATGGTTTACTAGAAAGTAGGACCCCTATGAATCTATAGGGGGTGAATATTGGGGCGGCCAGTTTGCAGCAGAAAATGTGCATATAGTTTTTGTATATTTATGTGTACGTTTCCAATGCCAAATAGCCCATTTCACGACAATTCACATCTTTTATTGTAAAAGTACTAATACATGATCATAAGGACTTAGGGATCTATGGTCTCTCTGCACTCTAAGATTGTCGCCTACCCAAATCTCATGACTCAATATACTTAATTTCTTTCGCATATCTTAGTTCATTAATTTATATTCATGATTTAGCTAATATATTTTTAAGAAATTAATTACCAAAATTCAGATATTATTGTAATTAAAGAGAAATTTGTTTGTACATTTTTTTGGAGTTTGTAAGAGGTAGAAAAAATATACAAATATAGATGATAAATTTTGGGTCCGATAAAAACCACCAGTGTGTTTCCTCGTTACTTTGCTGAAGAATATGTATAAAGACATAGAACATCACAGAGATCGACCAGAGCAGAAAAAAACTTTATATCCTTGTTTTCCATATTCTATGATAAAAATATTTTTTATGTGGCCAATAGAAAAAAAAAAAACTTTGATATCTCCTTGAATTCAACCAGTAGTAGTAGTAGTCTCATTCCATTTTCTTTACAAACTCTGACTGTGCAGCTCTTTCTCTCTTTCTCTCTCTGATCAGTTTCAACTTTATCAGATTGCATAATTTGTTTGATTTTGACACAATCATCATGAGATTTGGCTTTCCTTATCATGCATTTTCACGGTGGGGTTTGGCCGTTTGGGCCTCTCTCTCTCTCTCTCTCTCTCTCACACACACACACTCTTTTTTCTCTTTCTCTTGCCAAAACCCACATAAGATAGGATTTGGGTTTTTGTTCCTTTGTCCAAATAGTAGTCTCAGTCTGTGTTTCTTGTTCGATAAAACTTTTTAGACATTGATTTGCCAGTGAAGCTCTATAAATCTGTCCCTCTCTTATCCAAAATCCAGAGAGAAAGCTTTGCTTACCTCATAATGAAGCTCTCTTTGTGTGGCACAGCCGCGTTGGTACGCTCCCTTTTCTTTCGGGTAATCATCCCTCTTCTTATTATTTTCTTCTCCCCATATCTCTCAAACATACATCACAATATCTCTCTCTCTCTCTCTAGACTGCTATACTACTAGTCTCTTTTTTGTTTTTCCCTTTTTTATTTATCTATTTCAATTTTCTTTGCCAAGTCTAAGATAGAGACTTACAACTACAATACCAATACTCTAGTCACAAGCTTTTACCTTTTCCAAATTTAATTTAGTTTTTACTTTTTTTCAATATAGTTTTGGAAGCAAGAAAGACCCAATTGAAAATGCAAATTTATTGTCTATATGAAGCTGAAGAAAGCAAACTTACTTTTAGAATGTTTTAGACTACAAGTACTGTACATATGGTGTAGCTATAGACATTTTAAGTTTGATAGCAGTGGTTATTTTCTATTGGGTGTAGTATTCTTTGTTTCTACATTTTCTAGGTTTTCTAGAGTGGACCCCAAATAGATGTGATTTTCCTCATTATTGTTTTTTTGGCTTACAAATAAAATATTTGTGTGGTTTTTTGGACCACACCAACCCAGCCTTAAGTTCAAAGCCCTACCTTTTTCTCTATAATAAATGCTCTCTTAATTTAACTAAGGTCATGTATGGTACCATTTACTCAAAAAAAAAAAAAAAAGGTCATGTATGGTACCATGTACTATGCAGAGTATTGTTTTTTGAAAATTTAGATTGCATTATAGCACAAAAGAGACCTCCACAGAGGATGCAAAAACAGAATCAGCCGAAAGCATCAAAGTGAGCGATGCTAATAAGTATGAGTGGATTGAATCTAAATTACTATGAGGGGATTGATCTAAATTACAGCTATCAAACAACAAAGAACAACTATTAGAAAGAGAAAATTTGGCAAGCTAACTTGTTAGAAGTTGGGTGATTCCAAGATAAAACCTAGTTTGAGAAGTTGAGTGATTTCAAGATAAAACCTAGTTTGAGGAGGGAAGTGTTTTTTTGATCTGGACAATCTCTTATCCTCCAGGATCGCCTTGTCCATTGATTTTCTTCACTGTCAGTTGATCATCTGAAGATCAACAAATTTAAAAAGTGAAAATTTAGATTTGATATTAGAACCCAACTCGAAAATAATTTGCTCACGATTTTGATAAAGCATGGCCCGCATGTATTTGGAACCCTTTCTGTTTTTTCCCATTTCTGACGCTGAGGCTGTTATTCAAAAAAAAAAAAAAAAAACTTCAACCAGCTGTATTTACTTTTTAAAAATAATAATTTTTTTTATAATATTTATCTCTCTCTTCCTTTCTTTCTTTTTCTTTTCTCCACCGCCGGCTCTGAGCCTCTATCTCTCTGTCTCTCTTTCTTTCAAATTTTTTTCTTCTTCTTCTTTCCCCCGCACCAAAATGCGTTCTCTCTCTTTTTTTCTTTCCTCTCTTTCTCTTTTTTCCCTTTCTTTTTTCTGGTTTAATAAACACAATAATATCAATTTTTTTTTTTTTTTTTGTATTGTTACAGAAGAAGAGGTTCAATGATATAAAATGGGTCTGTGAAATTTGTTGGAATTTGTCAAAGAATAGTAGAGAGAAAAAAAAAAGGCTGGAGGGCTGAGAAAAAAGCCCTTCCCCTTCCCTCCGTAGAAATCGCCTTCAAGCCCCCCATTGATGGAGACCGAGAATTTGGGGGAAAGAGTGCACATAGCTCGGGTTCTGCGAANAAAAAAAAAAAAAAAATCAGATTTTTTAATAAAAAATATTATTCAGATTTGCATCATTAAAACCTTAAAAAGATGAAATCGTTCATAATTTCATATAAATATATGTATATGTATATTTATATGGGTTCACAACCGAAGCAATCAAATTTCCATCGTAGACCCACGAATGAAAAATAACAAAATAAAAAGAACGAGCAAGAATCAAACATGGCTTAGGTGAAGAAGTAGACAAACAGAAGAATGGACAAGCTTCATGGGTAGAAGAGTCAAAATGCTTGATTCTATGAAGAGTAGTGGGTGATTGATGATGGAGAAGTGAAGGATCAATACTGAAGGAGTCGAGAATGGTGGAAGAGTAGAGGATTGACGGTGATGATAGAAGGAGGTAGAGCGGTGATTTGTATCAGCGGTGGAGATGACATCTTTTTCACAGGTGTTTTTCTTATCCGGCGTCATCAAAAGATAACCCGTGTATTTACACGAGATTGGATATCCGGTATAGAGGAAGATAAATGGAATTCTGGATATGCATCCCCAAACACC